>PVKM010007544.1:0-41204 GCA_004027735.1 Carollia perspicillata | reverse complement strand
AATGCAGGTAAAATGTTACTGATCTAAATGTAGTGACTTCAAAACAGTGTTATTTACAATTGTTACTTGTTTTCAAGTCTTATTAAATTCAGTATTCTTCTGATTTATTCATGATACAGCTGGCAACATCTCCAAGTATGGTCATGAACTTCTCGTACCAGGAATCTGCAATAAGTCAAGACCTGAGCCTTCTGGTTACAAGCTGCTTTTATTACATCAGTCACCTCCTGTTCAGATTTCCAATAGGTGACATTTGCATGGTTCCATCTGTCTGATTTATCTCTACTCAAGGCCATATTGTTTCGGTGACATTTGGGAGCCTTCCAAATTGCGGCTTCTGTATATCTTCAGTTGGTAGAAATTACGACTGTCGTCGATTTTTCATGATCATCTCCAAGATACTTCTTTGTTTCTTTTACAGAAACATTTTGATATTTCTTGGTCTGGACTTACAATTTATATTTGTTTTTGCAGTTCAGAGAAATCTGTTCTCAAGTCAATTTAGCAGTACTGGCCAAATGCATTGTAATACCTTCTATTAGGGTTAGAAATATCCTGAAGTACGACGAGGAGCAGGAAGCAGTAACATTTTAACAGATGTCTAAGTGTGACAGATTCTCCACATGGGTTCAGGTTTCCCATTAGCCCTTCTGAAACTACGCAACATAGCAAAATAACTACCCCTTTTTTGATATTCCTCAATTTCCATCTCTCATCAAATCTTGTGCCAGACCCACAGGCCACGCTAATTTCATTCCCCTCCATTATTGAGATGTTTCTATTTAGAACAGTAATAAGTATAGGTAGCTTGATATTATTAGTTTTGGGGAATAAAATGTCTGGTACATTAAGCAAGTTTTTTAAATCAGTTTTTATAGCTTTAAACGAGTATATTTATGGCCATTATTTCTTTTGGCATTTTAAATTTGGTGCTTGATATTATCAATGCTGTTCCTATTATTATTATAAACATTATTATTTATGATTGAATGTTATCCCATAATTCAGTATCTAAGTCTGAATTTCTCAATATACAGTACAATATTCTACTTACAACACCATGCTGCTAAACTAAGTCAAAATAAATACTCCTCATACGTATTTTTCAACTTAGAAGCATGGACTATTTATCAAAAAAAGCTTCTGGATCAAGTCAGTGAGGCAAATTTATCAGAGCAAGGGCACATTTCAATTAATGGTGCTTGGCATTATACAAATTGCTCATTTTCTGAAATATATGTAAAAAGTCATCTTCAAAAAACTACTTAACACTTTTCATTTATATATTTGGCAAATATAGCCCCCAGTCATATGTCTCAAAAGCATCTTTATTTTATTCCTTCACAAAAGAGGCAATGGAGCCCTTCTCCATTGCAACGACCGCCGAATGTGCCTCGACAATTGCTTTGATAAAATACATTATGAAGTCAGGTTAAAACAGTTCGCAAGTATTCACCTGTATTTGTTGACTTTCCTGTCACAGGCCTAGAAGTAATGATTGCTGGTTAATAAAAATACATAGATTTTAAATGATAGTTTATCATTTTAGACATTTTCAGAACAGTTCAACAGCTATCTGATGTTCTAAAGCAGCGATGCTGATAAAATATGCATTTTAATAAACTATTTTCATTGTCTAAGCCCTCACTTAATTGTAGTATTCTATAAACCCAGCTTTGTAGAAAACATTTTGGCATTTATATTTACCTTGGATAATTTTTATAGACCTTTCATAATCTTGTTTTTATTGGTCCTAGTTTACTTACAAGACTGTGGTTTGAGTGTTTTTATTGTAGCTATTTATTTCATTTTCTAAATGCCTGTGTTTGGTATACATTCCTTGAGAAATGTCACTGAATGACCGAAATTGATTGGGTCTCTTGGTATCAGGTTTCCAGGCACAGTGTATATTTGCCAAAGTGTCTTTATAAAATCAAGTCTCAAAAGCACCACATCCTCATATTTTTGGAGCTCACATATAATATTGTAGAATTGTTGCAAGTGGAAACTTTCCATGTTTGGTACTTTTGAAAGAACTATAAATATAAGCAATCCAATTTAGCAATGATGAATGCTGCCTTCCAAATTCCAATCATATCTGTCCTTAGTTATAACAATTTCCAATAAAAAAATACCTTTGGTGATGCTCAGACACATATCATTTTTAAGACCTAGAAATAAAGACCTGGACTAGGGCCAGTCACTTGAATTGTGGGGATATCCATTCCCAGGATATCTTTTATTGTTATCACTGCTCACTTGTCTGCATGATGTATTGGACTGCCCGGCTTCCTTACCAATGGGGAAAAAAACTTTTTATTTTCCATTATTTATCTTGTTCTTCTTGCATGCTTTCTGCCTTTCTGTAAGGTATTATTCAACTTGCTCTTTTAAATAAGTCCACAGGAACCTTGATATCAAAATATCAAATTATTATTTTGGTTTTTCTACTATCATTTCCTTTGAATGAGAGAAGTAACTCTTTTGAAAGTAAAGTTCTCGAGGTTCCTTTATATTTTGCGAGATAAATGGAATGGGACAGGAAATTTTCAAACAAGTTAATGACCACTTTTCATTTAACGACTCAATCTCAATTGCTGTATTTTTCCCATTCTATGATGATATTGGCTGTGTACGCATCATAAATTTAATAACAGCTTTTTAGGGAAAAATACTACCACATTAATGCACACAATTAGTTTTAACTAACTGAGAAGAGCATATGTTAACTCATAGAAATATATATCACTCACTTTTTTAGTATCTTGGTGTCACAGACACAGAGAAATCTCCCAGAAGGACTTGCTGCCCACGTATGGGGAGGGTGATGAGCAGACAGCCTCCAGCTGTCAGCTCTTTTGGGGTCTGCTTCAACTGCAGAGAGCCACTCAGCATAAGGTCAGACCCTTCGCATGCCATTTCTGGAATAAGCAGGGTGAGAATATAAAGGACCAGCAATTTTGGCCAGGCTCAGGACACTCTGACAGGCAATATTCTAGTGGTCCACACCCTCGGGAGCTTCCCAGGTGAATTCTTAATCTGGCTCTCATACACAGAGAGCAAGGAGAGACCAAAGAAAGAGGCAAGCTACTCCAGATTAGTAAGTGGCAAGTGTAATAAAAAGGGAAGTTACATACAAGGCTTGTAGTAGGCAGCCACAAAATAAGGAGAGCTCAGCACGTGCCTGCTAGAATCTTAACAGTTTGTAGAGAAACTGAACGGGGTTCAGTCACATGTCCCATCCAGATGTTCTCAACACCACCTTAATTTCTCAAGGCTGCATCCTTGAAGAAGCTCCCACTGTGAGAACAATGGGCAGGGTGTACATTTCAAGGACAGGAGAGGGGTTAAGGAGCCTCTGATTGCCTGGGTCCAGCTTGTGGATGAATCAACAGTCTCATCCCCTCGATGACCACCCCAACACTCCACACCTTGTGACTGGCTCTTACAATCTCATATGCCCCCTTCTTTTGCAATGGGCCCTGAGTGGCCAGCAAGGAGTTTCACTAGCATGGAATTCACTCATCTAGTGCAGCTATCTGGCTACATTGGAGGCAGATACCACAGCAACAAACTAGGCACATGCAAGAGAAAACAGATTAAGATAATGATCCCCAATATAAGTAACAATTTCTTCCACAAAGAGCCCCATGATGCAAACCACAGATTTACTAAGTCACCTAGGCTGGGGTTTGTATCACGCAGGGCATTCACTTGTGCCCTCATGTAATTTAATAAGATAATGCATTAGCAGACACATCAAGTATGAAGATGCAATATTCTGTTTGAATAATGGCACTGGTGCCTCCTTGTGAAGCAGTAATAATGTCCAAGGCCATTGTATTTCCGGAGGAAACTTTTCTCATTAGACACATTTTGGTGTTCAGTACAAATAGACTTTGCTGGCTATCACTTAAGGCGTCCAGAGTGAATTTAGTAAGGGCTTCTGTGTGTGCTATAATGTCCTCGAGGCCAATGGAGGGAACAAAGACTGCACCCAAATGATTGTACCAGTGGAAAACAAAATATGCCCATCTGGCCTTGAGGAGATGGAGGTTGGCAATTTTTTATTACTATGGGGCCAACTCTCCCCTGTGCTCAGGGAAAACCCAGGATACAGCAGCCCAACCACCCAGATGGAATCCATGGCCATATATTTCTGCTGTACAACCACTGAGTCTATTCAGGGATATCAAATAGACTCAGGTCTATTGAATAGACCTGGGTGGCACAACCAGTCAGTGCCAAAACAGTCATTGTCCTTTAATGTGTTGGAATGACTACACAGTTTCATTGAATATATATCCCATATTCCTTGTACAGTTAGATTGGTTATGTTTGGAGTTGATTTTTTAGTTAATTTGGGGGGAAGTTGTAAGATAAGAGTCCAATTTCATTTTTCTGCATATGGATATCTGGTTTTCTCAACACCATTTATTTAAATGACTATCCTTTAAATTTAAACAGCACTCTCGTCAAAGAGCCGTTAACCTTATATATGTATGGGTTTACTTTTGGACTCTGTTACTCTGTTTCATTGGTCTCTATGTCTGTTTTTATGCCTGTATCATACTATTTTAATTACTTTTACTTTGTAGTATATTTTAAAATAAATCAGTGTGATAACCCAATTTAAAAATGGCCCAAAGAACTGAATAGACACTTCTTCAAAGAATCATACAAATAGATAACATATGAAAAGTTGCTCAACATCACTCATCATTAGGAAAATGTAAATCAAAATTACAAGATATCAGCCCATATTTGTTAGGAGAGTTATCGGAAAAAGAATAAGATAATGAATGTTGGCAAGGATATAAAGAAAAGGGAATCCCTGTACACTGTTGGTAGGAATGTGAATTGGTACAGTATTTGTATCTATGAGTCTGTTTCTATTCTGTTTATTGTTTTTTTAAAGGAATGTAAATTGGTACAGCCACCATGGAAAACAGTGTAGATATTCCCCAGAAAACTAAACATAGGACTACTGTAAGATACAGCAATCCCACTTCTGGGTGTATGTCCAATGGAATTGAAATCAGGATCTGAAAGAGACGTCTGCACTCCCATGTTCATCGCAGTTTTATTTACAAT
This sequence comes from Carollia perspicillata, assembly GCA_004027735.1. Taxonomy (NCBI): domain Eukaryota; kingdom Metazoa; phylum Chordata; class Mammalia; order Chiroptera; family Phyllostomidae; genus Carollia; species Carollia perspicillata. Next base: position 36,110 of record PVKM010007544.1, on the reverse strand, counting down.
AGCTAAGACGTGAAAGCAACCTGAATGTCCATCCATGGATGAGTGGGTAAAGAAAATGTGGGATATACTTACAATGAAATACTATTCCTCAAAACAGAAAAAAAAATCTGTCATTTGCAACATCGGTGAATCTGAAGAACATTCGGTTAAGTGAAATAAGCCAGACACAGAAGAACGAGTACTATGATACCACTTGCATAATGAATCTAAAATAGTCAAACTCACAAAAGAAGAGAGTACAGTGGTGGTCACCAGGAGCTGAGGGGAGGAGAAAACAACTATTAGTCAACAGGTAGAGAGCTGTGGTTACACAACATGAATAAGTCCTGGAGATCTACTGCACAGCACAGTAGTTAACAATGCTGAATCGAATGTATCAAAATTTCCTAAGAGGCCATTCTGTAAAGTATATGGTCCTCTAATCACTATGCTGTGCATCTGAAACTAATATAGAATAATTTTTAATGTAAACGGTAATTTAAAAATATGTAAATAATTTCATTTACTAGTGAAAGGAGAAAAGATGAACTAGTGATGTGTTTTATCTCTCTAGTTATTAGTATAGCAATTTTTCAGTAAAATTATTAAAGCAAAAAAAATTTCTTAAGAGGGTAGATTTTATGGTAAGTGTTCTAATAATAGCAATAGTAGTAATAGTAGTAATAAGTAGCTGCAGGGGAGGTTTCACAGATTTATGCCATAGATTGTGGTGATAGCTTCATAGTGTATACACTTACCTCCAAAGTCATCAAGTTGTATATATTAATTATGAATGGCTTTTTTACATATAACAAATGTAACAAAATGTTGTGAAGGTTTAAAAAAAGAGAGATATGACAGCTCATTATAGTGCATAATCCTGGATCAGACCATAGATTGGGAAGAAAAAAAAGCTATAATAAAATTTTAAGACAATGTTAAAAATTTGAATATGGGTTGGACAATAATATCATATTACTATTAAATTCCTATATTTGCTAATTTTACTCTGTTGCTGTGCAAACAAACCACCTTAAAATGTAATGTCTTAAAGCCATAACTATTCCTTCTCGTGGCTCGTGGGTTGGCTGGGTAACTGCTATGGTCTGAGCTGGTTCTGGTGGACCCGTGTAGTCCAAGTGGCCTCACTTGCATTAACAGCTCTTGGGTTGATGTAAACCAAGGTGACAGCTATGTGTCTCTCATCCTCCAGCAGCCTGGCCCAGCTTGTTCACACTGTGGCAGAAAGGTTCCCAGCATCAAGAGAGGGCAAGCCCCAAAGCACAAGCACTTTTCAAGCCTCTGCTTGCATCTGTGTTTAATATCCTGTGTCCAAGCAAATCACAAGGCTAAACTCAGATTAAAGGAGTGAAGAAGTGGATTCCCCTTTTGATGGGAGAAGCATCTAAGTCATGTTACAAAAGGACATGCATATAGACGGAGAGCTATTTGGCCATTTCACAATCCATCGTGCTATAATTAAGAACATCTTTGGGAGGCGGGGGAGAACATCTTTGTTCTTCCCTGGCTGGTGTGGCTCAGTAGATTGTGTGCTGGCCTGCCAATCAAATGGTCATTGGTTCAATTCTCAGTCGGGGCACATGCCTGGGTTGCGGGCCAGATCCCCAGTAGGGGGCACTCGAAAGGCCCCCTTTCTACTTCACACATTGCTATTTCTCTCCCTCTCTATCTCTTTCCTTTCCCCTGTCTCTAAAAATAAATACATAACATCTTTAAAAAGCACAATATCTTTGTTCTTTGAAAATGTACACTGATATTATACATAAAGGTGTATAATATCTGCAACTCACAGACAGTTGAGGAAAACTAATGTGTACCGCATGTGGACAGAGAGCGAGAAGAACCAAATGTAACAAAATGCTAACAACTGCTGAATCTGCATGATGGGTACAAAAGACAAGGGGGAGGTTTTGTACTGTTCTTATAACTCTAAGTTTACAGTTATTTCATAATAAAAAGTGCTTTTTAACCCTACTGAAGTGTTTGGATCACCTCAGTTTGACCCCAGGGTTATGGGGTTGCTGGGTAACAGAACAGGACATACAGGGATAACATGGGTGGGATGAGACGTGGGCCCTTAAAGAAGAGTGCGGGGGAGACCACTGCAAGGGTATAAGGTGTGTGGGTTCGGGTATTCTCCTCCTTAGTTAAACTCATATCTGTATCTTTTTCCTCATATGAACTCTGTATCATGGGAAGTTGTACCATCTCTCTGTAATGTCAGGTAGATCTTTGGAGTGCTAGAGGGTACTCCTCTCCTTGCTTTGTGTCAGCTTCAGGTCTGTCTCGCACCGTGTTATACCAGTTCCACCCATCTTATTCTGCCCAATTGTGACACCACAATAATGATTAAAAATGGCATTGGGGTGCTTAAAATGTATTTCTAATTATTAACAGCTGAATTAATTATTTAATGGAGTATTATAAAGACAATAAAAGAAATAATTCAAATTTTAATATGTCTACTGTGTGCAAATAGGAGCAGTGATTTTCAAAGTGGTCTCCAAACCAGCAGCACCAGCAGCACCTGAAAACGTGTTATAAGTGCAAATGCTTGAGCCCCAGCCCTACTGAATCAGAAACTTTGGGGATGAGGCCAAGAAATCCATGTTTAAACAATCCCTCTAAGTGAGTCTGACACCTGCTAAAGTTTGAGAACAACTGCTCTGGATACCAGACCACTTGCTCTGGATATCGGAGATTAAGAATTCCTCCCTCCACCAGCAAACGACATTTAACAATAGCCAGCTGCTCCCACATCCATTGACCAGCGGATAGATTAAGCCTTCTGGAGGCTCTCTCTCTAACTGCCCGATGCACGCCCTCGTTGGCTCTTGAGGCCTTGAGACCTACTTTTCAATTTTCAGTCCTGAAAAAACAGTTTACATAATGACACATTCTGCACCCATTTCCTACTGCTCCTGTCACTACAGTTGGACCCTGGTTCTCATATTTCTGTCATTTACCTCAGGGTTCATGACTTCAGGAGCTCTAGCACTTGACAAGTCTCAACTTAATACCAGCTTGAACCGGAGTTGAACCAGCCCTCCCACTTAGACTAAATGGTTGACCAGCTCCTGCCCTATACCATACCTTTCCCTATTTAGTGCTATTTCTCTCCATTCTGACCAGCAAAAGTTGCCAAGTTGCCACATAGGCTAAAAACCTGGTACATCATTGTAATTTGTCTGCTTTCCTTATGTCCTAAAATTCAGTGTCCAAAACAAAATTATTCTACTAAACCAGTGTGGTTGTCAATCATCATTATAAACTGAACTGTGCCTCTCTTCAAATTCACATGTTTAAGTCCCAACCCACAATGTGACTGTATTTGGAGATAGGCCTTTAAGAAGATGATTAAGGTTAGATGAAGTCATAAGAGTGGGGCCCTAATCTGATAGGATTGTTGTCACTGTACGAAGAGGAATAGATCTCTTTCTCTCCACAAGCACACAGAGGAGAGGCTGAGGGAAGATACAGTGAGAAGGTGGCTGTCTACAAGCTAGGAAAGAGAAGCCACACAGCACCTTGATCTTGCACTTCTAGCCTCGAGAACTGTGAGAAAATAAGTTCCTATTGTTTAAGCCACTTGGTCTGTGATATTTTGTCATGGCAGCCCAAACAGACTAATATGATCATCTAGGGGAAGTTTTAAAAAACACATATTCCAAAAGAACAGTTCAGTTTGTCTGAGGTGTGCTTCTTGCATTAACCCTTGTTAGAAGCTTGAAGATTATTCCTTGTGCAGCCATGGTTAAAAACCATTGGGACTGTCCCTAGTTTATCAGATTTAACCCATAGGCCTATTTAAATAAAAAGTCTGTCCCACTGACATCACTTAGAAGATGTGTTTAAATTTAAACATATTTGTCCTCCTATTTCAAGGAATCTCCAAATAGATAAGAAGACGTGATTATAGCTTGCCAGCTGGAGCAACAGAATGTGAACTGAGCTTGAAATTAAAATAACTTTAGAATGAATCAGTCCAAGATTTTTAATATAACTTATTAAAAATCTCATTTTCTGTTGGAATTTTCAAAAAAAGAAACAAAATTAGTAAATAAACTCTTAACAACCATGCAAATAAGACAGAGTTCTAAGCTTAGAGTGCAACATTTGTGAAACATTGTCTAAATTTGAACTAAATTAAAAGTTGCCAGTAATGTACATAATTCACCTTCTCAGGAGAATAGTACAGCATGGCTGTAAGTAAATGGAAATTTTTCTTTAAAAAATCCTACTGATATCTTCAAATTTGAAATAAGATGTATATTACATAGGATTCAACTACAGAAAATGAAATTCACTCTAGTTAGTTAAATTTGAAGGATCTGAAGATGAAACAGCATTTGAAGAAGAAAATTAAATGATTACAAAAATGTCAGAAGGTCAGAAGAAGCAGGATTGAATCTGAACAGCTCCCAAAGCCATACTGCCTCTGTTGTGATCAGGAAAGCTGCTTCCGTAGCTACCTGATGATTCAAGAGCCACATTCTAAACAACTAGAGAAGCTTTAACAGATGACCCCAGAACCATACAATGTCTGCCATCCTCTACCTATATAAGTCAAGTGGATGTCCCACAACCTGCTTCTCTACCAATGTGACTCAATTAGTACTCAACGTATCATAAAAATGCTTCTGATTGATGTAATCTAAATGATGTCCAGAACCCTAGCTGCAAGGGAGTCCAGGAAATGTAGTTTTTAATCTTCTCAGCCTTTGAGACTAGAAGATTGAAATATTTATTTATAAAGCCACTTTCTATATACTTAGCATCCATGTATAACCTGCTTTCCACAATTACATTTCTAAACAATAAACAACCTCCACATCATGCCTATCTGCTGCAGTTTTCCAGTTGCAGACCAGAAGTCACAGGAGACGCTCAAGAGGATTGCTAGTGTTCCAGACATACTCCTTTCTCTATTTTCCCTTGATAATTAGGATCAATCATGTCAGCCAAAATAGAATTAGTCTCCTTTTCCTAAAATGGTCAGCTGTATCCATCCCCTATAGCTAAGGTAATCCTCTCTTAGCTATAAAGAGTTGTAAACCAGCAGAGCCAAAATTTCAGCAACAAGAAGGAAAATTTTATAAGTAGATCATTTGCTATTACATTGGTGTAGTACTAAGAGATGCCATTCCCAAGTCTCTCATTTTGTTTTCAGACCCTATGCATTCCAATTATAGGAGAAATATGTTGGTCAGAGGTTCAGAGTAAATACCACATCTTAAAACAGCACTCCTCATGAGGTGTTATTTCTTAGATACTGCCATAACTGAGTCTTCAATGGTCCGTTCCACCATTTCATAAGGGAAACTGCTTCTGTGTAGATATTACCAGTGAATCTAGAAATATGAACCTGGTGCTTTACTTTTGGCTATTAGTTCTGTGATCAGAAAAAGTATTGTAAGATGGAGGTGTAGGGAGACACACTGTGTCTCCTCGCACAACCAAAATTAAGGACAACAAAAAATTTAGAAACAAACAAAAAAAAAAAAACCAGAACTGACAGAAAATTGAACTGTACAGAAGTCCAACAACCATTCATCCAGACCGGCAAGAGGGCCAGAGCCAACAGCCGGCAGAGAGAGGATGCAGCAGGAAAAAGCAGTGGCTGGTGACCCAAGTGCACAGGCGGTGGTTGGCAGATCCCAGGTGTGGGGTGGCAATGAGCAGGCCCAGTGAGGTGGGAAAGGCTGAACCTGGTCCCACATTCGTGTGCAGATAAACCAGGCAAAAACGGACAGCGAGACAGACTGTGCAACCCAAGGCCCCAGCTCCAGGAAATAAAGCCTAAAAGCACTGATTGAAAACACTTGTGGGGGTTGAGGTGCCAGGAGAGACTCCCAGCCTCACAGGAGACTTTGTTGAAGAGACCCACAGGGTCCTTCCACAAGCCCACCCACCTGGGATGTACACAAGCCCACCCACCTGGGAACCAGCACCAGAAGGGCCCAATTTGCTTGTGGGAAGCAGTAGAAGAGACTGAAATCCAAGAGAGAGCAGAGCAAGCACCATTGTTCCTTCTCCGACCCCAACCCCACACACAGCATCACAACCCAGCAACTGGATTGCCCCAAACTGGTAAACATCTAAGGCTCCACCCCTCATACGTCACAGGCCTGACAAGACCAAAAAAAAAAAAAAAAGGTTCAAATAGAAGAACAGATCAAAGCCCCAGAACCAATATATCTAAGCGACCAAGAAATAGCCGACCTATCATATGCACAGTTCAAAGCACTGTTAATCCGGATGTTCACAGAATTGGTTGATTTGGGTCGCAAATTAGATGAAAAAATGAAAGCTACACTAAGTGAAATGAAGGAAAAAACACAGGAAACCCATAGTGATGGGAAGAAAACTGGGACTCAAATCAATGGAGTGGAGCAGAAGGAAGAAACAAACAACCAAACAGAAAAGAATGAAGAAACAAGAATTTGAAAAAATGAGGAGAGGCTTAGGAACCTGCAGGACATCTTTAAACATTCCAACATCTGAATTATAGGGGTACCAGAAGGGGAACAGGAAGAGCAACAAGTGGAAAAGTTATTTGAACAAATAATAAAGAAGAACTTCACCAATCTGGCAAAGTAAATAGACTTCCAGGGAGTCCTGGAAGCTCAGAGAGTCCCAAAGAAGTTGGATCCAAGGAGGAACACACCAAGGCACATCATAATTACATTACCCAAGATTAAAATGAAGGAGAGAATTCTAGAAGCAGCAAGAGATAAAGGGACAGTCACCTACAAAGGAGTTCCCATCAGACTGTCAGTTGATTTCTCAAAAGAGACCTTACAAGCAAGAAGGGACTGGAAAGAAGTATTCCAAGTCATGAAACACAAGGACCTACATCTAAGATTGCTCTATCCGGCAAAGCTTTCATTCAGAATGGAAGGGAAGATAAAGTGCTTCTCAGATAAGGTCAAGTTCAAGGAGTTCATCATCACCAAGTCCTTATTATATGAAATGTTAAAGGGACTTATCTAAGAAAAATAAGATAAAAAGTATGAACAGTAGAAAAAGTATTGTGTGTGATACTATAAATAAGCTATTTCTTGAACCCTCAGGTATTTGCTGGCAGAAACATAATAAGCAGAGAAGGCAAAACAAATCCAGATTGAGCTGTCCCTTTCCAGCAAAGAAAATTACTACTCTTGCCATGATGGAAGGAGCTTCATAATCTATTACTAAGTCACCAAAGTGACATTCTGTTTCTGGCAGTTGGGACACTCGGCTGACATAGAGCCATATCAACTATGGTGGAGAAAAATCCATGTTACTAAGCTGATATATAACCTCACCTGTGCCACGAGACCCACCCTGTTCATTAACCTGTGAGAGAACACTGGAGTTCCCATGCACTAACCACCATGTTCTCTTGATTTTAAGAATGTCATCTTCCAAAGTGGAATGTTTTAGAGAGCAGTCGTATAGAACACATGACTCTTCTCAGTGCATCTACCTACCTCTTCCTTGGAATTCCTTGTCCCAAATCCTCCAGCCTGGTATTACCTAACCCAGTAGCCATTAGCTGTTGTCCATGAATCAAAATATACAGACACACGCAGCTATTTTTCATTCTAGACAAGGTAGACCACTAGACCATATCACTGTATATTCTGCACACTGAGAGGATTTCCTTCCTCCCAGTCTTCTAGTAATAATATTGAGCAAAGCTTTAATTCAGCAGTCAGTCCACTTCCAACTTATGTTGCATATCATGAGGAATCATCTACAAACAGACTTGAATTTTGTTCTTTCTCAGGTTATATGGAACTTCTCATGAGGTCCTTAGTGTAGGTTGAAGGAAGAATGGAGTGCAGCAGCAGGACTTGAACAAGTCTTACGGTGCATATTTCCACTGATGACAGTGAGATGCTTGCCATGCCCTAATTTATGGCTTGGCAACTTACATACCACTCAATCCATGAGAAGCAGTTTAGTTCATATGCAGTCTCTGTTACAGTCTAAGAGCACACTGAGACTTGTTTCTCAGAAGAATAGTTACTTGCCAGAGAACATGGCATGTGTAAATTCTGCTAGTTGTTTTTACATATATAATATATATAATAAACTCTATATTTAGGAATTAGAAAAATAATCACAGTGTATATAGACAGACCTACCCAAAATACTCTGTGGGGAACATGGGCCAAAACTCCATTTATCACTAGGACCATAAGCCCCCTTTCTGATTCATAAATCACAGTGGTGACTGGGTCCCTATGAATATATGTGATCTTAGAACCAGTATCAATAATCCCTGAAAGACCTGGTGTTTTCCTTTACCCCATACATCATTACCTTGTCATCAGCAATGGGAAGATTTCCAGTATGCACTTGTGACGTTTTGGTAGTCTTTCTTCAAGGACACTGATCATGTTTATTGACTGAAAGTTTGGATTTAATGGTGGCCCATGATAAATAAAGTAAATTAAGTCCTTTGCTCTAGGCTTGATGCTGTAATTGCTCCTTGGGGAATGCAGATAGCTGATCTGGCTATAGGTGTGAAAACAATATTGGTGGTGAGGGCATTACAAGTGGAGAACAGTCATCTCCTTGCAAGGGATCTGTTTCAGAAAAGGCTGTTTGTAGAGTCTTCAAGTGAGACAGGGTAAACATCAGCAGATAAGGAAGAAACTGCTTTGACTGGCAAGGGAGACTTGGTGAGGTTCAAGTATGCCGATTTACCCAAGTTCTCCTAAATGACATTATTTAAGTTATGAGGTCTCACTTTTTCTAAGGCAATGTTTTCAATTTTGTGAAACATAAATGGCAAAACTATAAATTCAACCCACTTGATTGTCAAAACCTGCAGCATCAGACTTTCCATCTGAATTCCATGTAAATTAGTCTTGAGGCTGCAAAAGATGGGAGAGCCTTTAAGGACAGTTGTAAAATTTTCTTGGTCTTCGGATGGTTCCTAGAGCTGAGAATTTAAAATATTGAGCATATTTCTTTCTTGTAGCTCACCAGCACACTTTAGGGGAAAAAAACCCAACCAACTCCCAAGACCCTGTCTTCCTTGTGTCCCCATAATGGTCTGTCACAATGACCAGAGGTGATAATTTAAATAACTACTCACTCTGAAATGTAGTTGCCTTTAACAAAATCAAGTCCGATTTCTTTGTGTTTAAATCCTCACCCAAGGACATGCTTATTGAATTTAGAGAGAGGGAGAAGAACAACCTGAGTATGTGCCCTAACTGGGAATGGAACCCATGACCTTTCGGTTTACTATACGATGCTCCAACCCACTGAGCCAGACCTGCCAGGGCAAGTGCTTTGATGTTTATTGCCCGTAACCACTAATTATCACCTGGGCTACAGTTGCATGCAACAGAACCCACCTTAACTGGTTTCAGCTGAATGTGTTTTATATCAGGAATTATGTGCTCCCATAAGTCTTGAAGGGCTGTAGGAGCCAGCTCCAGGCTAATCTCCCAGCACCAACTCCTAGCCCTTGGGACCACTCTGCCTCTGCTGTGATTGAGAAACTGACCATCACCACCACAAGAAAGTAACTAGTCAGGAGTCTGTACTATTGCTGACTGCCAACCATACTAACTCTGACATGACTGGGAACCCTGCCACCACAGGACACCCTGACACACTGGGAACACTGTGACAGGAAGCTGATTAGGAAATCATCTGCCTTGTTGGGGAGTCACCATGTCATAGGCTGGCTCCAGAACCACGGCATTTCCCCCTCAACCTGCACCCCCACATTCTAACTCTCTTGCCTCTGTCCATTGCCTCTGTTCTTTTGTTTGCTTTGTTCTTTTGTGTTGTTTTTTGGATTTTTTATTTATTTATCTGTAGAAGGGAAGGGAAGGAGAGAGGGAGAGAAATATCAATGTATGGTCGCCTCTTGTGTGTCCCCTGCTGGGAACTGGCCTGCAACCGAGGCATGTGCCCTGACTGGGAATCGAACCACGATCCTTGGTTCACAGGCCCACACTCAATCCACTGAGCTACCCCAGCCAGGGCCCTCTGTCCATTTTTTAATGAGACTCTCATGCAGCAGCATCAGATTGATGAAGCATATAGCATATCCGAAACTCTGATTTCTGGTGATCTAGGAGTGTAGTTTTAGCATACCTGAAAAAACAGGGGCGGGGGGGAGGTTGACTTAGTCACTATGCTTGTAGTCCCCCTTTCCACTGTGTATCAGAGACACTTTAAAATCACAACTGGCCTAGAAAAGTCACCACTTCAGACTTTATTTTTTCCTCTGCCCCATCACTGTTGGGAAGACAGGTAAAATTCACAGACTCAAAATTAGAACCAATGATTCACATCCACAAACTGTACTAGAAGGCAGACCATATTGAGAGGTTTATAAAAACCCATGGTGTTCTAACAGCTTTAGTGAGGTATAATCGATGTGCAATGTACTGTATATATTTAAAGTATACAATCCAAGTTTGATATATGTATACACCCATGAAAACAGTGACACATCAAGATAATGAACATGTCCATCTGCCTCAGAAGTTTCCCAAAATTCCTTATAAGCCATCTTTACAGGGGTTCTTTTTAAATTAATATTGCATCAAATTAGCCAATTCATTCTTTTTGCATACTAATCATAAAATATTGTTTGTGCTTTTCATATGGCTGTTTACTTAACGTTCATTTTTTTTTATTTTTCAGTTAAAGCCAATTCATTCTTTAAAAGGGGAACAAAACAACATAGCAAGACATATTCTCAAATCTAAAAATCTAACCTTTCAGTACAAAACTTCTAATTCATTCAGAAACAATCCAGATAATAGCTTAACATATTGGGGGCACAGCCCTAGCTTGCTCCTAACCCATCACGAACATCAATGTAACTAGACAGACATTATAAACCACTGGGCCTATACATGTATAACAGAATACTGATGTATAGTGAGCACCGCAGCTATCTCTCCAAATTTGGATCAGTGTGAAAAGATTTTATTTGCTACCACTGAGAAAACACTCTATTGACAGCAATGTCTATCAGTGACTAAGATGAGCAGATCGTATAACACAAGTACAACTTGCAGCCAATGAGATATAAAAGGGATGATAAATGAGATGAGAGGAACCGAAAAAGATTCTGTATTTGCTAAATAAAACAAACCAAAACATTCTGATATTAAGTATATGAGAAAGAATGCCAGGCAGTAAACAGTTCTCCTCCAACAGCAATATAGCACTAAACACTACCAAGGGAACAGTGTAATACATTTCAAATATATTGCCCCAAAATTCTAGTATTTAGAAATGTGACATGAACATAAATAGGATGGGCGCCACTGGGAGGAAAGTAACACATTGAAACCGGCGGTTCTCAGTCTTTGCTGCCTCAGAATAACCTGGAGAACTGCTTCTCCTTCTTCCCCTTCTTCTTCTTTTTCTCTTTCAGATCCTGATTTTGTTCTTTTGTTTGTATTTTTAATATTTTTTATCTTTTAGTTACAGTTGACAAATAATATTATACTAATTTGGGATAAAAATGTGACAAGATTAAGAAGTAGAAATTAGCAATTATAAAAATAGTCATGAGAATGTAAAGTCCAGCACAGGGAATATAGTTGATGGTATTATAATAACCATGTACAGTGTCAGATGGGTACTAGATGTATATAACACTTGATAAGTTATGTAAATGTCTAATCACTATGCTGTTCCCCTAGAGGATTTCTTTTTCAGTATCTGCTGCATTGATTGGTCACTTGGAAAAATAAATAAGGCACAATCCCTTGTGAATGAATGGCTTTCGAGGGAATCAAGGAATGATGAACATGTTGACAATGAACAAAAAAAGAAAATAGACTCAAAAAATCAGATGTGCATGAAGTCAAAATTTAGTGTGACAGAAACTTGGAAAATACCATGAAAAATAAGCCATCAAGAACATGCAGGTGCTTTGGGAAAGCCTTCCCATGAGACATAGAATGAAGGATTATACAAATCTTATTTAATTCTGGAAGGTAAGCTGACATCTGGATGACATACACATAACACTAAAGCGAGAACTTACAATAAGAAAGATAGGTTGTTTTGACTCTATACAAATTATTAAGTCTCATAGTATAAAAGTAATACCACAAATAAGACTGTCTAATGAATGACAAACAACATATTTGCTAAATTATTACTGTTTCTAACATAAAAGTAACTTATAAATCAGAAAATGAAAATTACTGAAGGACACAAAAAGGCAATTGTGTATATATATATGCATATCACTGTAAGTGATACTACTTTCACATAAAAAAACTAAATTAAAAACAAAATATAAATTGGTGTTAACTATAGTCAAAGACATAAAATACATTGATTTTTTCCTTTTTTATAAAAAATTTTATTTTACATTGATTTTTTTTTACCCATTAGATTGGTAATAATTAAGAAGATTGACAATACCCATAGTTGACCATAATATAGAGAAATAGGAAATTTCAAATACTGTCAGAGGGTTTAGGTCAGAAATATATATTAAAAAAATTAACACTGATTTAGCAGTTCCACATCAAAGCATTTCTCCTGGGAAGATGTCAATTGCAATTTGAAATTTAACAAGTCAAAAAGAAAACTCATACTCTCAGTAATACTTGTTAGTCTCCCAATATTTTCTTATCTTACTAAATGGCACCTCCAGATACCTAACTACTCCCAAAAGAAACTTGGTTATCCTTGATTCCTCTTTTCCCTCACTTTCCAAATCCAGTGCAGCAAGTCTTTTGAACTCTACCTAAAAATGTACCCTCTTCTCTGTCCTCACTGTTCACATTGTAATCCAAGCCACTGTCATATTTTCCCCATATTCTTGCAATAGCTTCCTGACTAATGTGGGTTCTACCTCCATGGTCTGACCCCAAGCCAGAAGCCAAAGTTAAGGCCTTTAATTAAAAAGTTGTATGTTTTAAAGAAAATGCTCAAAGTCTGTAATTTCTACCACCCTTAAAAACTAACCACCGAATAACAAACCCTCCTCTACTCCACATACTATTCTAGTATATTCTCTGCTCCCTTTTATACATTTGTTACACAAAATGTAACAATAAATAAATAAATACTCCATCATCTATCGCCTCCATCTTTATTTTCCCTCCTCTTATCTTTCTCAAACCCGCTCTCATCAGGCTTTCAACACCTCCTACCAAGACCTCCTTTGCATGGATATCATGCACTTTACATTATCAAATTCAACAGTAGATACTCAGTTCTCTTCCTACTTGACTCCCCAGCAGCATTTGAAATAATGGATTGTGCTTCCCCCAATGCTTTCTTTATTTAATGCTGTAGATACCACAACTCTCTGACTTTCCTCCTACCTCTGGCCATGCCTTTGGTGGCTCATCTCTCCATTGTGATCTCTGAGTGTGGGGACTCCCTGAGCCCCTTCCTCAGACATCTCTTCTCTCTTCTTACTCACTCCTCACCTGGTTCATCCATCCCTACAGCTTTAAATACCATCCGAAATTTAATATCTCCAAATCTATGTCTCCAGTCCTGACTTTTCTCCTGAATTGCCAATTCAACATTTCTCCATAGAAGTGTAATAGGCATCTGTAGCTTAATGTACACAAAATGTAGCTCTTATTTTTCCCCTTAAAACTTCTCCTTTCCTGTCTTCTACATTTCCAAAACTGGAACCGCCATTCACCATATACGACAAAACTATTAGAGTCTCTCTTGACTTGTTTCTCTCTCGAAGACTCCGTATCCAATCCACCAGCAAATCTTATTAGCTCTTCCATTTCAGTACATTTGGAACCTAGTAATGTTTCACCACCTCTGCCACTATCGCCCACGTCAAAGCCACCATCATTCTTGCCTGGGCTGTTGTAATAGTCTCCTAATTCACCTCCCTACTTCTATCATTTCCTCCTTCATACACCAGTTGAGGTGATCTTCTTTAAAAACTTGATATCCTGTCACTCTCCGGTTCAAAACCTTCCAATATTTTCCATTCTATTCAGGTTAGAAAAAAAACAACACTAAAATCCTCACCACAGCCTTCAAGAGCCCTGGCTACCTCTCTGACATCATCCTCCAGGACTGTCCTCAATATTCTATGCTCTGTGTCTAGCCACTCAGGTCTCCTGGACTGTTCAGGCCCACCAACTAGAAGACCAATGTATTTGCCAATCCTGCCATTCCCTCTGCACAGAACAATCATCCCCCATCTATTGGCTTGATTCACGTTTCAATTCTTGCAACAGATCTTTGCTAAGCATCCTCTCCTCTAAAAGTCTTTCCATGCCACCCTACCTGAAATAGCACAAGCACAACAAGCATACACATGCCTGCCATTACTCTGCTTTAATTTTTATATAAATTTCTACCTGACATTCTGTTATAAGAAGCTAGAATATCAGCTTGAAAAGGGCAGGGACCTCCTCTGTCTGGTCGTTATTGAATTCACGGCATCACCTATTTTCTAGGGCCTAGAACATGTCTGAAGTGAGATGATTGCTCTAAAAATATTTGATGAAAGACAGATTGAGTAAATGCATGGTTCCCTTGCTTTTTCACCTAAAATCCTCACCCCAACACACTTAAATTTCTCAAGCAGCATTTTAAGGCTTTGAAAATATTCTGCTTACAATAAAATCTAACTCCTAATCATAGCCCCTGAGGCCCTGGAGGATCAACTTCTGACGACTTCTCCATCCTTCGTTTCTCCTAACAACCTCTCTTTGTGGATCACTGCACTGGAAACACATCAACCATATTTCTGTTCTTCAAACACTCGAGGTTGTCCCACATCAGAGCTAGAACACTTCCCTGGAGAATTCCCTCTTCTGGTCTCCTTCTGTTCAGGCTTCTGATAAAATCCCATTTCCTTAGAAAAGCCTTTCTTGACTATACTAGTTAATGTTACCTGGCCCTCTCATTTAGGCACTTCATATCTACTTATTTTGTTTTCTTCAAGCACATCTCACTATTTGCAATTATACCAGTTACTTATTTGTTTGATCTCGTCTCAAGAATGTCACTTTCATAAAAGCAGAGATCTCAAATTCACTGCTATTTCACCAGCATTGAGAATAATGTCTGGTACATAAAAAGGATACAATAAAAATTTACTGAACAAAATGTACAATGATACATATATACTTGTAACTTTAAACCAATGTTATTTATAAAGGCTCAAATTGAAAATAATTTAAAATACACCAATGGAGAATTAAAACATTTTTTAATAATCCCTGCACTAGAATGCTTTATAACCATTAACAATAACAATACAAACCCATATTTATTGATATGAACACAATATATAAATAAATGAAAAACAGTACATTGATCCAATTTTAGTATATATGCTTTTATGACTGTGTAGTTATATGCCTGTTAAGATATTTGCCAAAATGTTAGCAATTATTCTCTGAGTGATATAATTTCATATACTATGTAACTTCCTTATTGTTTCCATAGCTTTGTTTTGTTTGTTTGTTTGTTTACAGTGAGCAAGTATTATTTAAAACCAGCTTTTATTTTGAAGGAGAGAATAGCATGGGTATTCTTTTCTACGAATGTACAACACAGCTCGAATCTTCCTGCTTTAAAATAACATAAAAATGCCGAGCTGAGTAACTTCAATTTTTGCAAACAGAGAAACAGCCCTGGCCAGGTGGCTCAGCTGACGGGAGCATTGGCCCATATACCAGAAGCTTGTGAGTTTGATCCCAGTCAGGGGCAGATGAGAGGCAACCGATCAGTATTTTTCTGTCACATCAATGTCTCTCTCCTTCCCCTCTCTCTCTATCTCTCTTCCTCTCTCCCCCATTCCTCTCTCTGTGAAATTAATAAACATATTATTGGGCAAGGATTAAAAATAAAGAAACAGTATAGAAAATTCCCCAAACACACTACTTTTGTAACAGGGAATAAAAACTTTATACTACTCTGACTAACCATGAAATAAAGTTAAAATAAGGGACAACTGTAATAACATAATCCATAAAATATATTAAAATTAAAAAAGAAAATGTACAACAAGAGAATTATATCACAATCCCACTATACAACTACTGACATTTCTATATGGTCTCTCCTACACTTGATCTGTACATGTATTTTTACAAAGTCACAAAAATATTGTATACGCAATTTTATATTCTCCCAAAATAAAACAATATGATGAAAATTCGTACTAACAAACTTATAAAGTGAACTCATATGTTTCCTTATGAGCATACTACAGGCACCAGCAGACCCGTTTGTACAGGAAATGGCCTTGACCCCAAGGCTTTGGCTGGTGCAGATCTCTCAACTGCAGGAATTTGGTAGTGAAGATCCACATGGAGACCACCAAGGACAGTGCCTGCGTGTCCACAGTGCCGCCCCCGATCTCTTTGTTCTGCTTTCCCTCTTCCTCCCTACAAAAACCCCTGCCTGCACTGAGATGTGGAGATAATCTATGGGACAGGAGTCCTCCACCTTCTCAAGCTGCCGGCTTCTGAATAAACCGCTTTTTCCTACATCAGCACCTGTCTCTCAAGTATTGGCTTTCAAAGTGGCAGGCAGCTAAACCTAGGTTCGGTATCACTTTCTATTTGAAACTATATTGGCTTCAAAATTAATCACTGGAGGGCTCATGTACACGGCTTTGTTGCTATCTATATGGACTAAAGAGAGAGATGGAACATTGCACAGCAGTAAAATCTTTTTCCTCTCAGTCCTGCTCTGTGAAGGAATGAACCCTGAGTACTTATCTAGCTTTAAGTTTTCCTACTTACACACCTCACCTTGTACAGTGCACCTAGTACACTCCAAATTACATGTTAGATAAAATTATACTTAGTCACAGGACTCTTTTTAGGTCTGCAGTCTAGTCTGAACTCAGGGAGGTAAAACCTCTTATTTCATTTTACATATGTCTGTATCTATTGCCATTGCTATGCCAGAAAAATTCATTTCGGAATATGTCAAAAATAAGGCACAAAGTAATCAAACACTGCTTCTACACAAACATGCAATAATAACCATGAAATTATAGAAGCATTAAAAAAACTCAGTAAATTCGAATGAAACAATTCTTATAAAAGGGCATATGTGCATATACACTGTCATCTCTGGAGTTGAGCCTTCGTCACAGCAGATTAGGAGCAATTCCTATAAATCACACTGGCACACTTTGTTCTACTCCAGCTTATGAGATCACTGTTTTCGCAGTATCCCAAGATCACAAAACAAGTAGCAGGATGTAGCAAATTTCTTTTCTGACAAACTAAACTTTCAAGGATGAAATCACATGAGATAGGAATGCACTTAGAAGACCCAAAACTGAGAGATCACTTTGATTCCTGTGGGCGCCATGATATGCCAAAATTGTTTTCTGACACTTAGCCATAATTGCAGTTAACCACACCGTTGGGTGTTTTTTCCTGGCAGGATCCGAGCCTATGAATATGCGTGTGCATTTGTGTGGATTTATAAATTAATTTCCTTGTGAAGAAGGGATTGCTCCACCTGTTATAGTCTGTCTACCTCTTTCATTTTCATCAAGTGTTGCCAATTATTCACAAACAGAACCGAGGAGTGAAAGTTGAGGTGCAAAATGTCTGATTTATGGATGAAATTTGTTATGCCCAGTGATTTTTGTGGCTGCTTTAAATATTCTGTTATTAAATTGATTAAATAATTAAATCTGCTACAAACATGTCAGATGGAATTTCACATCAAATTTCCACTGGTGCCTTGGAAATGTCATGTGTTTTCTGATGCTGTGAGATTCTCTACATTTCTGGAAAGGCACCTGAGGTTCTCACGATACTACCAGAGACAGTTGTGGCAGGATAAAAGCGTTATCTCCCAGGAATTAGAAGAACTGGACTTTGTAATTTATAAGTACTTTGACCCTGAGCAAAGTAACACCTCTCAGATCTTTTGTCACATCTAAGAAATGGAAATAAGATTTGCTCTGCCCGTCTCATAAGATTCTTTAAAGATGAATTAAAGTAAGTCGCGTCATTTTAAATGCAGTTTGAAAATGGTACAGTACAAAACAAAGTCAATAACATTATTACCTAAGAGCAGTCAGTGTTCAGGAGCTCGTTTGAAGGGATTGTAAAAGAGCCGTTCAGCGCAATCGCTATCCCTCAACGTCTGCTGAGCACCCGCTCTTTGGAAAGCACTCAGGTGTTCAGAGATGACTGAAACACTGCCTTCCTTCCACAAGTGCACACTCCAGTGAAGACTACACAACGCAACTAAAACTATAAAAATGCAGGGCGATAAATAAGTGCCAAGGAATGGGTATCAATTTTAGTGTTGGAGACGGAAGTGATATTTTCACCATGAACTTCCATGCTGCAAAAAGTCGTAAGCCCTAATAGGCTGAATTTTTCTTCTTCTTTTTTTTTAATGGATTTGGGGGTTTGGACACTAAGATTTTAAACTGATAAATAGTCACATTCCTTTGCTACCGCAAGTTCAAAGTCAATTGATAGGTAACAGAAATCGATTAGGGAGGCCATTCAGGTGGGGGAGGAGCAAAGCAGGAACAAAGGGTAGAATGAACATTACATACACGGGGGAAAATGAATACATGCGCACTAGCTACATAAGAGAGTTTCTGCCCAGGGAGCTGGAAACAGTGACTTAGAGAGGTATTTACTGTAACGTGACAGAATAAATAATGTTACCCCATGGACATTGAGTGCTTGTGAATAGGGAACCAACTTGGCTGAAAGGGTCTCTGTGAAGGTTATTGCTGTATTATTATTTCCTCAATAATTTAGAAATGAAAAATAAAGAATGCAGCTCATTCAAATAGTCTAAGAATGAGAAAATAAGAGCAGGGGCGACAGCTGAGCCCATATGTTTTGTCAAATGTTTAAATAAGACAGGAATTTAGTTTCTCAATTTAGCCTACCTAATTATACAACTAAGGCATAAATACACTTCACTCCTAAATACCTTTTAATAGTACACAGCCCCTATTGCAGACTATTTCTTTATTATTGCAACACACTTATGGTAGGGAGAAGTACCCAATAATAAGAATTTTTAAATGCGATTAGCATCAAGAATGCCCTTAGAAGAAATTTCTAAGTAGGAAAAGTTTATTTTTAGGAGTCTCTGCTTAAACTCCCCAAACTTATGAAGAAACAATTCTTAGTTTTGGTGGAAATCATGTGTTTTAAGTTTTTTTGTTTAAGGTATTTGAGTACTACTTGACTAGTAGAACAGCTGAGAAAAGAGATATCAAAGAGAAATTCTGGAAGCAGAAAGAATTCATTATCAGAACTAGAAAAGTTGAATTACTGACTGACTTCAAAATTCACCTTTACTACCCAAAAGACCTGAGGGTTTAAAGCTGAGGCTTTCGTAAAGGAGACGGAATTAAATGGGTCACAAGTAGGGACTGCAGTCTTTGAGACAGGAGGAGCCAAGGAGTCTGCCTTTGACTGTGATACAGAACTGATGTTGTGAAAACAGCATTTAGGGAAACTATTTACCATCAAGCTGTGTGAGCCACTGGTGAGAATCCAGCCAGGTAGTAGTTTAAAATCATCTATAAAACTTCAAAGGGCTAATCCTAAGAAAATGAACTCGAGATTTAGGCAAAGATCAAGCTACACTGATGACCGCAATAGTTTGTTTTTTATAGCATTGTCATTAAAATGGCCAAAACAAAAACAGAGGTTGAGTACATTATGATTCTTCCCCAAGACAATCCACGCCATTTTTTTAAACGATATAAAAGAAACACTTCCAAATGGTGCTGTTAGGATCTCAGTGGACCTTCTCCACAGCAAAACAACCTAACTGGAGAAAATCACACTGAAAAACAACAACAATGTAAAGTCTATGGAAATTATCCTAAGGGCAATAGCAAATGGAGAAACATTTATTCAAAAAACCTAATAAATCTCAGTAAGAACAGCACAGTGCGATGGAAGTTCTTATCGCAAACAGCTGCAGCCAAGACAGGGCTCTTTCTTCCCCCACCGCCCCAGCCAGAGCGCAGGTTTCTCCGAGGATAGGGGAGTCTGTCAGCACGCACCATGCCTACCCGCTGTTCCCTCATCTGTACTGCAGAAACTCTAACCCAGCCAAGTGTGGCAGAGACTCCTGAGGTTCCCTTTCTCCACCAGCCTTCACTAGAAAGGCAGGATCTCTAGCACAGGCATGGCAGACCAGGAATACGGGGCCCGATTACCCTCACCTCCGCTCTCTCATTACGGGGACATTCCACACCAGGAGGGGCAAGTTGAGAACACCGGGCACTACCACACATCGCCAGTGCTTATTCACAGAACGAGTTTGTCACTGTGAGAGAAGTGGGCCACTTCCCTGACGTCAGCTCCAGAGCAGTGGTATAGACATTCTTCCAGGGAGAGAGGCAGTTAACAGGAGGCTGGTAGCTCCTTGGCAGCCACGAATAACACTAGACAGACTAGAGGGTTAACAGAGAGGACCTGGGAAAGTGAAAGATGAGTCGTCCTAGAGTTAAAGAAGACCTGAAAGACCACCTGGGCAAAAAGGCCTGACCTTAATTGGATCAGACTATAGAGCAAGCTGTGCCCCCAGGACATTGTCAAAGACAATAGAGCCATCAGCTGGCAATTAATAGAGGATAATGGCTGCATTTGATGCCAATAGAGGCAGGGCCAGAACCTTAACAGAGAGATCAGAGAGACAGTCAGAGAGAATCAAAGAGAGTCCTCACTCACTGAGCCCTGCCAGGGCCCTCTAGAAATTTAGCCCTCACCCCCGCTTTATATGCCCTCCCTAGAAGCAATGGATGCCTCCTCAACTCACCATTTCTCACCTGGCTGCTCCAGAAACCCAGTTTTGAGATATGATAAAATACCACAGACTTTGTAGAGAGATGATATGTCAAGAGTTTATAGGAAAACAGGAAACGAACTGCAAAGGACTGGGTCTGGGAACCTGGTTATAGTCTGACTCCTTTAAAACAGTGTTAATCTACCCAATCTCTAGTTCCAAGAGTGGGAGATCGATTTATGTATCAGTAAATTCACCACCAGTAACAAAGACGGTTCAATGTGGTGATTTAACATGGTGGCAGCAGTAAACCAGTAAAAGCACTTAAAAGGTATTTGGGGTGCATTGTTGGCTTTCTGAATACTACCTGGGTATCAGGACCCAATCCAGTAATTCAAGATACAGTAACCTCAATCATTCCTAATCCTCCCCCAGCCCCAAACAGACATACCATTACCACCACTGCCACCATGACCAGCGAGGGACTGGAAAGGACCACACAGGATCATATGATTCCTGCCAAAGGGGGTTAGAACAACACTCTAGCTCCCACGAAAACTGCCTAGAATGCTGAAGGAGAAAACTGAGGCAGAGGCCCAGTCAGTCTATTTAAAATGGGATGGTGGGTGAGGAGTGTCACAACAAAGACATCTTCAGGGCTCTCTGCTAGTCCAGAGTTACCTCTCAACACCTTGCACCCCCAAACTAGACATCTTAGACATCAGCATAACCTACTACTTGTAACACTATGAACACGTGGTGTTTTCCATTTTGTTTTCCTGCATGTGCTAAGCCCCACTTAGAAGGCCCTTTTCTTCTCCTTCTACTCCCTGCCCCCAAGCCCCAATTATCATTTGAATTCTATTAAAACATCACCTTCTCCATAAGTCTTCCCTAATTCTCCGAGCCTGGTTTGGGGGTTCATCTCACATACTCCCGTGGCACCCAGAGCCTACTTCTATCACGGCCCCTACATTATATCAGTCCCCTTATCCCTAATACTGGGCACTTTTCCAAGCATAAAGGAACTCAGTAAATGTGTGGTCAGTGAGTGCAGCTTTAGAGGCATAAAACTGCTGAAATGAAGCCAAGGCTCCCCCAAATTTGAGACAATGACCACCAAAATAATTCCAGAACCCATTACTGATCATCCTAAGCCTTCAAACACATATTGTCTCCCATCATCAGAACTAGTTAACCAGTGGACAGAGCTATGCCTAAAGCCTTTAAGAGACTTGCTCGTAGTTTCAGGAGGCTACAGAATAGAAGGACTCACAACCCGAGTCCCTGGTAAGCTAAGATAATGTGCTAATTTGTGACACATGTGCATTTAAACAAAAACATCTTGGATATTATGCCTTAACTCATAGACATGGTTCAGCTGTGCGATTCCAGGCATAAGAGCAGCCAGTGGAGAGAGGTAATATTTTATACCTAGAAACCTTCCTGGAGGCTCTGCTCAAGCGTCACCTCATAGGTGACCACCTAATTAGGGTCACCAGATAAAACCCAGGGCACCCTATATTTTAGTACAGGAATGCCCCATGTCCTGACTGACGTGGCTCAATGGATTGAACCAAAGGGTCGCCCATTCAATTCCCAGTCAGGGTTGTCTGGGTTCAATTCCCATGTCTGGGTTGCAGGCCAGGCCCCCAGAAGGGGGCATGCGAGAGGCAACCGTGCATTGATGTTTCGCTCCCTCTCTTTCTCCTGCCTTCCTCTCTGTCGAAAAATAAATAAAATCTTTAAAAAAAAAAAAAAAGAATGCCCTGAACACTGTAGGGGATATACTTACCCTTAAAAAATCGTTATTGTTTATCTGAAATTCAAACTTAAGTGGGTATCCTGTACTTTCCCTTCATGGGGAGAAAAAAACTTGAAAAAGCATGCTATTATATTATAGGAGTCTTCTGATTGATTTAAGTTTAGCCATTCACATCGGGCAGTTACTACCCCTTCCTCATCATCTCCCCATTTTAATTAAAAGTTTAAGAGAAGTTTATATTCTCCACCGTGTTCAGGGACTGCTGCCGCTGGGGCTCGGAGAGAGTGGCGGCAGAGAACGAATTCCCAGCCTGATGACCAAGCCAGCCAGCTCCTCGACAGTCTCTGTCACTCATATGATGGTGGTTACTAGGCACAATTACAATAATTATGTTCTCATTAAATAAGCCCATTTCTCATAATAGCCTAATTTGATCTCCAATAAGGACCTGATCCAGCAGTGCTTGGGAAAGCCACAGCGCCGCTGCCCTCCGTGGCCGTCCACCTGGCTCGGGAGCAGAGAACGTCGCTTTCCGGCCCCGCATCCCGCCACCCGTGACACTCCTAAGGTTCCTTCTTCGTAGCAATTACGCCTCCTGCTCCAGCCAAAAACATTTCTATTCCTAACGACTACACATGGACACTGGCGAGGATTCAGTGATCCCCACCCAGCCTTCCCCTAGTGAGCCTTTCTATGTATTTCTTTAGGTGTATTTTATATAGAATACCAATCTTGATATTTTATCATCCTATTGAGAGTCAAGTCATGCAAATATGACAATTATCATCTTTATGAACTTTTTGTCACCATAAATTTTTCAAAAGCCTAAATATTATCTGCAAAAGTCTTTTGGATTTACCATTAAAAGTCATTTTACCACATTAAAAATAAGAAATCAGTCCTACCATTTAAATTTTGATGTGGAAATGGAAACATTGCCAGCGTCTTTGTTTGTATTTCTCCCTTTCGCACTCAATTGTGCTAGTTCTAATTTCAAATGTTCTTGTAAAAAGAACAAGTCAGCTCCACCTAGCTGGAGAGCCAGGTTCTAATACAGGTCCAGGTGCATCGAGCATTGTTTCAAAATCACCATGGGAACAACTAATTAGGGGAACGAAATGCAAGTCAAAGGCTATACTCACAGAATTCATCTTTCTGAAGTATACCTAGTGCTCCTTTGATTTTGTTGAGAGACCCCTTCTTCACATAAAAAAAAAAGTGAATTTCAACATGGTCCAGCTCTGCTTCTGAGTTCAGATGCTGCCCTTTGCGTATCAGCCTCACGGCACCCCCAGGTTTTCTTCCAGGTCACCTGCCTTCTGGTTGAGGGCCCCTGAAAATGGGGACTTACCCCAAGGACGTTTGGCTAGGACTCAGCAATGTCCGGGCACTGGTACGTGCAGTCCAGCTCAGGACAACCTAGCAAGCTCTAACTGTGGAATGTCCCCCGCCATAGCATGAAGAATAAAGCTACTGTGGCTCCTCAGAGAGGCACATTCCCAAATGGTAGCATCACTGGCCTGTGGACAGCACCTCAGCTCCCACACAGCTACCTGATGTTAGTAGTAAATGGGGCTGGACAGTGTTTCAGCCTGAAACTGAATCCTCTTGCCAGGCCTAGCCTCCTACTCTCCATCTCCAAGCACCTCCTCCAAGTGCACACATTACACCCTTGCAGATCAGAATGGCCTGGGGTTTCCCCAGGTTTACTTGTTCTCAGCCATGGCTGCACATTAGAAAAACCCGGGGAGTTTTGCTTAGTTTTGTTTTATGTACCAGTGCCCAGTGACTCCCCTCGGAGGTTCTGCCTCCACTGGCCTGGGGAGAGGCCCGGGAACCGGCGTTTTAATGGCTCCCCAGGAGGACCCCAGTGCTCAGCCAGGGTTCAGTACGCTGCTCTTTTTTACTTTCCCATCCATTTTCTGGCACAAACAGTACACCAGGCTTCCTTCAGGGTCTTCCTTTGGAGTCTCAAGATGTTTTTGTAGCTTTTGCAGAACTTGGCTCTTGAAAATAGAAAGCTTTGATTTTCCAAACTTCTGTTTCTCATACGGACTTCGAGGGCCTATTTTGGCAGTCAAAAACAGAACAATGGCTGTTTCTTTGTCTCTGCCTTCATGCTATCACAATCCCAAATCTCCTGAAGAAGAATAGTTTGATCAGGAAACAGTCATACACTATGATAAGAAGACTATAAAAGCACAAAGATGATATTTCCAGACACGATCACTCCATGTTTACTCCCTTACTGAATGTCCCTTCCCCTTAAGCACCTTCTCCTAAGCGGGGACCCCCTGTTGGTGCTCCTCCCAGCAGTCATTATGAGGTGCGGAGGGCACCACTGCTTCTCTCCAAAGGACGAGTGAACTGACCAGAGGCACAGGGATTAGGCAGGAACCTCGTGGTCCTCAGCCTCAGCCTGGTACTACGAGGATTCCTTCGAAAGAAAATGGAGACATGTTTACCAGCATATGAGGAACTAAGCCGAACCCATAACCGATCTTATTTATCTACTCGGTGAGCCATGTGACCACAGTTACTAAAGGGAGCCTGACCCACATATGGATCTATCCAGAAGGTCCTTCTTTGCAAATTTGGGGTTCAAGATCAGACCACTTCTTCTAGAACAGGCAACCTGAACAACTCTGTGTCCTCCACTTGCTACTTCGAGATGCCTTCCTAGGATAAGTCCCCAAACCCTATGGACTTATCCTTTCCGAGGGGCGCAGCTCCAAGAGAAGAAATGGAAAATCTGTTCCCTGTTTCACTCACTGCCACTATTGTCGTTGCCCTAGGATGTCACAGTGGAGAAGGGGTGGTCCCGAAACCTGTGCGGGGACCCAGGCCCCGTTGCTGTCACAGGAGTGGCAGTGTTTCCCTGGGGAGCCTCTCCGCACACATGTTACAATCAGCTAGTATCCATGCCTCAGCACGCAGTGCAGCAGGCATGGATTTGGCCACCATCATGTGCTATAAAAGAGCTTTCTCCTCCATATGACCACTGCCCCTTAGCTATCAAGGAACGTGAGGGGCTTGTCAGCATCACAGACTGGTGATGACACATTCTTCTCAACTGAGGCACACTGGAAACCGTCATCATCAAGATATACCCGCAGACCAAGATACCAAGCAGAGAAGAATTCTGAGCTTCAGTCACATCCATGTCAACACCAGTCTCCCCACAATCTCAGAGAGAGAACGTGCTATCTTTGAGGCTGGAGGGTCAGTCGTGGTTTCTCTCTGAACTGTTACGTAGGGTGGACCTAAGTCGCGTTCCTTTGATATCAAGGCTGAAACACAGAAGTCTCTTCTTTTACTATTGGTGTCCAAGGGAGCAAAAAATAAGAACCCTGGAGATTCAGCGGTACTATCTACTCTGAATCTGCCTTCAGAGACGCTGCTTCCCTGAGGCCCCACCCAAAACCTATACCTGGTGATGTCTCCAACTACAAGCACCAGACTTAGAGGAGCTTCCCCCTCCCCCATCCTCAGCACCAATTTCACCCCAGAGTGACAAAATTAGAATACCACTACTTTGTTTCCAAGCACTCAACAACAGTCACATGGTAGTCTGAAGTTGACTGTTTTCCCAAGACTCAGACTAGTAAGTCTTATCTATTGTCACCTTATTTATTGTATTTTTCCCATTACCATTTATCTCCCTCTTTTTTACATGACACAGGAGTGACAAGATAGAAAGCCAATGAAAACTGCTGACTAAGGTCATACTCCATTAAGGTATGGGTGAGGGAACAGAAGACTAAGGATCCTATAAGAACGAGTACAAATTCACTTGACTAAACCAGTCATTTCTTATGCAAAAATATAGCTGCCTGTTTGTTAAAAAATTCCCCTTCAATTGCATATTCCCTCACTGTGTAATACTTCTGTGCCCATGAAGTGCCTTATTGTATAGAATATTCACCTGAAAATTTTGCATAAACTCAAAGTACGATAAAAAAATATTCTTTACACCATTAATAACTATACACTGGCCAGACAATCCACTAAGCATATTTTCTTTCTTTTTTTTTTTTTGTTTTTACCCTTTTATAAATCAATGGGAAAATATAAGTCCTACTTCAAATTACCCCTATCTTTGGGCATCCATGCCTCTACTTCATATTATTTTGATGTAGCCTATTTAATTGTAAATTTTGGGTCCTATGATGAGAACGTTATTGCATTTCCCATTTGCAGTTGTTTACACTTTGCTATCAATATTTCCCCAACAATATGCAATTCAGAGGCTGTTATGCTGACACTAATGCTAATGGGTTATATTAGACTTCTGTTCCACTACAGTGCACGTTTTTTAAAAAACATAAAGAGCCCATTTTGCAGATGTTCACATAGCCTCACAGCAGACTCGCTTTTATTCTACACTAAAAATAAGCTTAGACGTCTTCCCTCCCCCAGCCAGCTGCAATCCAGAAATTTTGAAAAGATCTCAATTAATTGAGTCCTGAGCCTTTCACTACATATTCATGATGCACGTGAAGCGCAGGCGTCACAGTCCTGTCGATGCACATACGCAGCGTGCGTATAGCAACATCACACCAAGCAGCAAATGCAGGAGGGCAGATGTCTGCAGAGAGATGGAGCCCCCAGATTCCCATTACTGAACTGTCCGGTGGCGTGATGTCGGAACAGATCATAAAAAGGGAGTTGTAAAGAGTCAAGGCCACAGAGGCAGCACACTTGTCCCCACAGCATAACTCAGCCCCTGACCTGGATGGGAGCATGACCGCCCACTTCTAAAGGGAGAAGCGTCCTCAGTGAAGGCAACAAACAGCTTCCCTGGAGTTCAGCGGGAAGTCTAGAGAACATCGCTTATTGATCTCATTCTGCAACAAGGCACTTGTATTTTATCACCAGTAAATAACCCTTGTGAGTCTTTTCAGGGATTCAAGACAGCTGAGATAAGAACACGTTTCTCCCTGGTCCTTTTATTTAAAAATAACTTGTAGGTTAAAAACACACAACACACTATAGAAAAAGCCATGAAAGCAGGATGTCCCAGTAGCCAGGTAGAAGGCTAGCAAGTCTACCCACCACTGCTAAGCTTTGTCCTGGGTATTGATTGAATGTGAGACCTGCAGCAAGCTTCATCTGGCCCTGTCTCCCTGTCACCAGCGAAAAGACCAGGCTGATAAAGCTGCCAACGTACCCACTGGGGGTTCGGAGGAACTCATAATGAACGGAAATGTGCTTCGAATGAGATGATTGTGCTGAAATGCTTGGAAATAACATGACGAATTAATAATAAACAGAAGAGAACTGACGATGCTAAAGAGGCTATGGAGACTTGGTCATTTTGATTATGCCTCTGGAAAATGACACTTCAGTGCCAATTTTGAGTGACTGAGCTAGAGTCCAAAACCCCACCAGCACTAGGCTTATTGCCACTTTTCATCTGCTTTTATGTTGGAGCTTGATGCATTTTTGCATTCACACTCACATCCTTGTTTTTCTTGTTTCTTTCTTTCTTTATTTTTTTTTCGGTAGTGCTTTACATGTCAGTGACTAATTTTAAAGCTCACGGATATATCCAAAACAGAGCAAGCATAAAGAACGAGTCTAGTATCAATGACTTATTGCCATTTTGTCGCCTTGAAATAATTAAAGCAGTATCACAATAACTATTAGTCATTGCTTTCACCATTTGTTTATGTGGAATTATGCAAATGACAGAACCAAAGCGGCCAGCTGAAATCTGTCTCCCACTCCCTTCCCTTCTTCACCCACCCTCCCACCCAAATTTTTGTGCTTTGAAAATAGCTGTGTTCCGGATTGTAGGATGATAGTGAGCCAGAGAAAGCTAACATATAGCATAAAGGGAGCACAGAGAACTCCTACATATGAAGATCTTTTTCTTTGTCTTCTTTTCTAGGGCCATAAATTAAAAGTAGATCCAGGTTCCATGAATCCTAGAGATTAAACAGTTTGGGTGCCCTCTTTGCGAATGAACATTCCAAAAGGTTTTCAAAAACACATATCCAGGTAGACATAGTTCGAGGGCCCCTCCCAGGAAGTTGGAAGGGGCCCATGTCAGTGAGGAGTTCCAAAGCTTAAAATGAATCTGCCTCTTGCCCTATGGACCAGGGCTGGCGTGGATTTTTCCATGTCTCTCACTCTTCCTGGTGCAGCTCTTTAGCCAACTTCCCACGACGCTCTCCCACGTTTCCCCCATGATCCTTTTCTTCTACTACGTGTCTTCTGGAGCTTCGGCAATGGGTGGATTCTGCGGTATGTCAGAACATCAACCCTATTTGAAGATGAAACCTAGTAGGGAACAGCCCTCTTTCTGGGCGCTTCCTAAAAGTAGCCTTAAGAAAAAAAAGACTGAGGACAATATAACTATTTCCTTGGTTTGAATTTTCAAACAATGCTTACTTTTATGATCAAATCCCAGAGGGAAGAAAATCAGAGACCAGCCTGTGCCCGTGACAAAGAAACCTGTGACAAAGAAGCCATCACAAGCTACACATGTATATATCTTACAAAAAAAACAAAAAAAGACCAAGGACCTGGCAAATTTTCCTTTTAATTAGAACAAGGAGTAAATTAACAACATTGGCTGCCAGCACAAAGGCCTAGAAAAGCCAGCCTGGTCCCCTTGCAGTCAGTCGGCAACATCGCCTGTCTCCCAAGCCTGCTCTCTCTCTGCATATGGAACAGCCGCCCAGAGGAACGCTGAGGAGGAGGGGAAGGGCGATGCAGCTGTTGTCAGAAAAGGGACGCTGCAGCAGTGCACCTTGCCCAGGACCAACTGGGAAGTAAGTCACTTCGCCGCTCCGCAGGGAAACCCACGCACCCTTTACGGCACAGGTCAGAAGATGGGCAGCCTTTCGCATGCGGCCAGGCACACCCACTGAGCGGCCCAGCTGTGGACCTCTGAACTGACACCTACACCACAAGTTTAGTGTCAGTGCTATGACGTCAGTATAATTCTAATCCACCTTGAAGTCCAGCCAACAGATGGAAAAATACTCGAAGAGACTGGGAAGCTGTTGGAGTGCTTCATGTTCTAGTGCAGGCATCCTATAATAGGACTCTCCTGGGACAATGAGATCACCTTCTCCAGCGCCCATGCCTCCCTTCCAAGCCTGCTCTTCTTCTGATCTCTCCCTGTTCTACCCAAGGCGGCAACCTTAGCCATTGTTGATTCCTCCCTCTCTTGCTCCCTGCATCCAAATTGTTAAACCCTATCAGTTGCACTTTGAAATGTCCCTTGAATATGTCTCCTTCCTGTGTATTTTCGCTGCCACGGCTTTCGTTAGGACTCATATTAATTTTTTGCTGGACTGTGACATTAGCCTCCTACTGGCGTCCCAATTTTCAAACCTGTATTTCTCTAATTTGTCTTCAGGTTAGCTGTTTTCCGAAGCACAGATCTATGGGCTTTGCTCTATGTGTATATTTACAAAAATGGTCCGTGGCTCCCAATTGCCTAAAACTAAAAATCCCCCCTCACGGCTGCAGTCTACCTCTGCAGACTCACCTTCTACACTCTCTCCCATGCCCTCTGCTTTGGCTACATGAGGCACTTTTGGTTTTCTCCTTTCTTTTCAGCTCCATGCCTTTGCTCTCTCTGCTTGGAAAACCTCTCGTCGTCCTCAAGATTCCGGTTAATACAGCTTTTCCATGAAACTTCATCTAACCCACTGTCCTAGCCAAATTAAAATGTCCTTCCTCTGGCTTCTCTTGTACTATCTATCAGTCTATGGTACAAGAAAATTATCTATGTTCATGTCCACTCACTGGGGACAGGGTCTATTCATCTCCCTGTTTCCTGCACCCGGCACAGAGCTGGCATGAGAAAGTACTCCATAAATACTTACTGAAATAATCTCCCCAAACACCAAGGATTGATGTGCAGAGCAGATTTAGAGCTGAGGATTGTGCTAATTTTTTGCAACACTGCTTTTGGAGTGTTGGCGTGTAGTGCAAGGGTGTTGGGAGGAGGTCACACTGACTCACATCAAAAGATCTTTACTAGTCAGAAAAGGTTGGAGGACTGGAAACAGGAACTGACTACAGCTTGAGCCTGTGCTCCTTTTTATTTTCTTAATCCTATACCCAAAAGTGTCTGAGTTGACTTCTTGGTCTGGTTCCTTCTGGGCACAAATTTCTCCCAAAGTAAGGTCCCTGAAAGATGGAGAATGCAAGTGCCTCTCAAAATTGATACATCCTCGAAACCCTTTTTGGCTGTGAAACCCCAGCTTCTTTCTGCAGGTGCTATTAATTGCCAGTACTTCCGCAGGCAGCCAGCGAGCCTCACCAGTCTCCAGCAGGAAAACCAGCAGGCTTACCGTGTTGTCTGCTCCAATTACACAATCCCACTTAGCTGCAGGCTCCCTCCTCCAGAAGTTACAACTGGATACTTTCCCAGGAATAATTCTTATTGTTCGAATATCCTTCCCAAGCCACTCCTATTCCATTGTTACTTCAATGCAAGGTAAAAATAGAAAGATTTGCATTCTTTTAAAGAAATTAGTCATCTGCAAATAAACTCTTCAGCAAGTCCTACTCTTGTTCCCGTTCATTCATTCCTCCTTTCCTGGTGAGAGGATTATCCATTCCCGAACACTGCATCCTGTGACTTCCCACAGTCGCTGCAGGGGGAATGGATTTCCCCATCTTGTTTTGGCTAGCGATAGATGAGCAGATGTGCCAAGTGCTAGTGCAGGGCAGAAGCATTAAGAGCCAGTACATACCTTCAGCAGTTCTCTTGATTTTTACTCTCTGCCCCCCCCCCCTTACACACACACAGAGACTCGTCCCAGAGTGGGGCTGGTCCCTGTGCTGGGATCCTGGCATGACGAGCACGTGTGGAACAGAGCCCAGTAGATCCCAGAAGATCTGCCATCGGTCGGCAGCCAATGTATAACTAATACCTGGTGGTCATTTATAACTGTAGCACAGTCGATACACACAACAGATCAAAACATGTTTATGCAAATATATCAAAATAAAAATACGTTTTAAATTAAAACTCCTGTGAATCAATAAGGGAACCCCCCCCCCCAACCTGTCACCTAATTGTAAACCTTGTGGTATTATTAAATGGACAGAAATCTTTTATTTTGATGGAGAAAAAAATCCATTAATATGACCCCTAGTGGTGTTATTTATTTCATCTTATTTGACAAATTCCTTCACATTTCAAGGCCCCAAAGATACCCTCCAACATTTTCTGCTGTTAGGTTTTTCATCTGTCTGAATTATCTATCCTTTCCCTCTTATACTCTAGCACACACCAAATCCTGCTGGCCTATTGTTTGCGTCCAGCGCCAACACCATCCTGTCGCTTTAACTGTGGCTCCGTCTTATGTCCTGAGATCCAGTGAGGCAATCCTGCATATCTGTTCTTCTTTCTCGGTGTTATTTTAGCATTGAATTCACAGAGTATTCATCTAAAAAACTTGAATCTTTACAATGACTTGTTCCAACTGTGAGTATAATCTATCTTTCCATTTATTATTTCATGTTCCTTTGTAGAATATTTTAATTTCTCTACTAAGGTGTTGTGCACACTTTATTAGGAGATTTACTAAGTACTTTATCGTTTTAGTTCTATTGAAAATGGCATCTATTACATTTTTAATTGTTCTTTACTGGTATAGGGAAATACTAGTAAATTTTATATCCAGCAATCTTACTGACCTCTGTTGGGTTCTCTGTGGAGTAATTATTTTATCTTCCTAATCAAATAAAAGCACTATTTCCTTTTGCATCATGGTATCCCAAGCCTGTAGCACTATGTGGGCTGGTAGCAGTCAAACCAGCCATACTTGTCTTGTTCCTAACAGTGAGAGGAATGTATCCAAAGTTTCTCTGCTAAATATGTACATTCTTGGAAAAGAGCTTTTATCATCTAGAAGTTTCCTTCTAATTCCAATTTTCCAAGAAGTATGTATCTGAGGGGCTTCTGCACAGGTACACCAGAGAATGTGAGGAGGCTTATCACAGTTGGAGATGACCTTGGTATTCTGACCGCAGGGTGGATATGTAGCGATGGCTTAAAGACATTTAATTAAAAGAAAACCTCGTGTATCTACCTGTGTCACTATTTCCAATGCTCTTTATTTCTTTGTTTATATCCATATTTCCATCTGGGGTCATTTTCCTTCTGTCTAAAGAACTTGCTTTAACATTTCACTTAGTGGGAATTGGTTGATGATGATTTTTTTTCAGCTTTTGTCTTCAATTTTTCTTTTTCTAAAGATATTTTTGCTGGGTATAGAGTTCTAAGCAGACTTTTTTTTCTTTCAGTACCTTAGAGATGTTACACTGTTTCCAAAGAGGAATCTCTTGCCATTCTTATCTTTGTTTCTCTGTGTATATGTGACATATGTTTCTGGCTGCTCTCAATATTTCCTACTTAACCCTGGTTTTGAGCAGTTGGATTATGATGTGCTTCCTCTTTTGTTGAGGTTCTTTGAACTTCTTAGATCTGTGGCTTTATAACCTGCATCTAATTTGGTAATTTTTCAGCAATTATTTCTTCAAATATTTTTTCTATTCTCCCTGTAGAGATTCTGATCACATGTGTATTAGGCTCCTTGAAGTTATCTCACAGCTGATGCTATATTTTTAATCCCTTTTTCTGTGTGTTCCCTTTTGTAGAGTTTCTACAGCAATATCTTCAAATTCATTAATATTTTCCTCTGCAGTGTTTCATCTGCTGCTTATCCCATTCGGTGAATTTTCCGCTTCACACATTTTAATTTTAATTCCTAAAATTTTGACTTCGTCTTTTTTTATAGCATCTGTTTCTACTTAACCTTTTGAACATATGATAGTTTTTAATAACTGCTTTGATGTCCTTGTCTGGAAATTTTATCATCTGTGTCAGTTCTCGTTCAGTTTCAATTGATGGATTATGGATCATACTCTCCTGTTCCTTTGCATGCCTGGTAATTTTAATTGATACCAAGTAGTCAATTTTATATTATTATGTATTGGATATATTTGCAGTCCCCTAATTGTTGTTGAGTTTTGTTCTGGAATGCAGTTATTCGTAAACACTTTGATTATCTCAGGTCTTGCTTTTAAAATTTATTAGTCAGAACTGGGACAGTGATTATTCTAGGGCTAATTATTGCCCACTATTGAGGCAAACACTCCTGGCTGGTGTGGCTCAGTGGATTGAGTGCCAGCCTGCAAACCAAAGGGTCACTGGTTCAATTCCAAGTTAAGGCACAAGCCTTGGGCTGTGGGCCAGGTTCCCAGTATGGGGCACGAGAGAAGCAACCACACATTGAGGCAAACCTTTCTGACTACTTTACCCAATGTCCTGTAAACTATGAGGTTTCCTACACTAGATGGTGAAAATAGACACTATTCCTGGCCCTGCATGAGTAAAAGGCACAATTTCCTCTAATTCTTTCTGATGGTTCTTTCCCTGGTCGCTCACATATCCACTGATCAGGACTCTGCTGAACTGTCAAGGGTAACCTCCACAGATATCCAGGGTTCTGTTTCTGTGTCATTTGCCCCTCTCTAGAGACCCTGCCATGCAAACTCAAGCCACCTTGGCCTCTCCAGATTCTCAGTTCCATCTCTTCAACTCAGGGAGTCTTCCAGGAGCTGCCTACGTTTCCCCATCGCTGCATCATGACCTGCAAATTCAAGGTAAGTCATACGGATCACCTCATTTGTTTCCCATCTCTCAGGGATCACTCTTTTTCATTGTCTGATATCCAGTGCCTTGAAAACCATTGGCTAAAATATTTCAACTGTTTTTTTTTTGTCTTGTTTTGCTTGCTTAAGGATGTTACTCTGGTTACTCCATCTTAGCCAAAAAAGCTATTTACATAAAATTTAAAAGCATAAAAATACTATATAGTTTTTAAATATAAAAGTAAATAAATATATGGCTAATGCATGGAAGATTATGTATTTAAATACATAGGAGCAGATGTCAGAGCAGCAAGAGAAATTGGAGATGGCAGACGTTGGGGACAGCAAAGCAATCAAATGAGCAAAGTTCTTGTCTAGTGATGATCATTTGCCCTGATCCTGAGAATATGATCAACTCTATGATGGGCACCTGAGGTCCAATTGTTTAATGATTCAACTCAGGTACCTAGATAAACAACAGAAACAACTGCAATCAAACAGAAGTGGAAAAAAATTAAAATGATATAAATACAGTGAAAGGAATATCTCCAACCATAAGGACCCAAAAAAGAGGACATGTAGGTAAGTTTTATGATACTTTCAAAGGAACAAAGCTCTTTACCCAAAATTATTCCCAAGAATAGAAAAGCAGAGGGGAAGCTACCCCATTTGTTTTATGATGCCCGAGTTACCGCAACACAGATGCTGGGGGGAAAAAACACTAGAAAATAAATTATGGATCAGTTTTATTTTTTTAATAGATGTAAAAAATCTTAAAGCATAAATTGAATCTAATAATGTTTAGGAAGTGATAATATATCACATCTAAGGAGAATTTAATCTTAGAAATAGAATAATGATTCAACATTAAAAAATCTCAAGAAGTATAAGAAAGAAAAAGACATCTGATTTATAGTAATAATTGTACTTCAAAATCTATCCAAAGTAAACAACAGAGAAGTCAAAAGCTTTATTCAAACAATGTTCATAGTGATATTATATATAACAGTGAAAATTAGAACTAATCTAAATGTTCGACCCTAGCTCTGATTAAGCAAATGATGATACAAACACTCAACTGAATATAATATAGCCATGCAATGTTTACAAATAATTACACAGAAAATACTATAATAAAGAAGTTCTTGACACCTTGACATTGTCAGATTTTAAAACTCAGTCCTCACTGAGGTTTACTCCCATCACTCTATTTAATCTTACCACCTACCTCTACCCCCCACACACACTCCCGGCACTCCAAATTTGCTCATCCAGTCCTATTTTTTTCATTTCTATGTAAGATCTATCAACTTCTAACAAGCTGGATATTTACATGTTTATATGTACTACTTACTAAAATATAATCTCCTATTTTTCTCCTTTAGCAATGATCTCAACAAGGGAAGAGCTCTTTGTTTAGTTCACTGATATATCTCAAGTACCTAGAAGTGCCTGGCAGATTTACATATCTGAAATTAATAAATGAACCAATGAATGAATTTAACATTAGGGATTTTGATTATTTGTAAGTGACCTCAAATTCTGTGATTTATGAAACTGTATCATTATGTTGAAGCATGAATTTAATTTACAGACACTATGAATCAAAGGCACAGGAAGCGTCTGACACCTGAATCTCAGTGTGGTTTTGTTGTTCTCTGAACATTTTGTGGAGAAAATTACATACCATGCGGCAGCATACCAGTCAGCGATAAAAAGAAACTACTGGTACACGTCACAACATGGATGAGTCTCCAATGTATTAGGCTGAATAAAAGAAGCGAGACAGAAAAAGAGTATATGCTGTAGGCTCCCTTTCACATAAATTCCAAAATGCACACAGTGGTAGGAAATAGATCAGCGGTTGCCTAGGGAGGGATGATTGTAACGGGGCATGATAAAATCTTTGGAGGGGATGGAAATGTCCAATGTCTTGACTGTGATGGTAATTTCATGTGTATACAAGTCTGTCATATCTCCTTAAATT
>PVKM010007543.1:0-41858 GCA_004027735.1 Carollia perspicillata | reverse complement strand
AGAGCAGGGCCCAAATAGATACTGTGGGCTGAGTGTCCCCTCTGTCCAGGAGGGGAGCCAAGTTGTGTAACCCCGCGGCAGTGACAGGAGCAGGGGTTACATGGTGTGGGTGGAAGTTTGTCCTTGTTCTTGTGCAGAAGCAGATAGGCTGTAGGTTCTAGCTTCACTCAGCTGGGTGCCTTGCCCAGAAGGGGGTGGGGCTGGTAGCCTGAGAAACTGGGTATTTTTCCCAGGCTTCTGGGTCACTGCTGCAGCCTTTCAGTAGCCTTTAAAAAGCACCTCGAGGAAACTTCTCATTGGCAGCTCAAGAGCCCACTAGTTCCAGGGGAAGACTCTGGGCGGGGAAGAAGTTTCTCTCCTCTCTATTTCACAGGGCTCATGGAAAGCGGGATTTAGTGCATTGGTTTTAGACACAGAGCCAACAGATAGCAATTGAAAGCATTTTTTTTCCTTTTGGAGTTGAGGCTTCAAGCAACCTGGTTTCCTTGCTACTTGTTACCATTAAAAAAATGAATCACGTAGATATTTTCCTGATATTTAGTAGTTTAGACCAGTATGCAGTCTTAGCAATGCCTTGCTCCTGAAATGCTGTGAGCGGTAGCTCCATTCTGCTCAAAGGATTGCACATTTGAGAATTTTCTTAAGAACACCATCTACTTCTCAAACAAGAGTCGGTCCTGTTTAACTTTAATTAGTTACTCCGGAGTTATGGCTATTGACTGTGTGATTTCTTTAAATTGATTTTGTTTGTATCAGTGTGTACCAAACTGTTCAAATTTGTTTGTGAGCCCCTGTTCATGTTCCACCCCTTACCCAGTTCAAATGATTTTTTTCCTTTTATTTTTAAATTATCAAATGAATAGCATCCTTTAAAATCGTTGAATAACATCTATTATTCTTGAGAAAATACGGGAGACGTTGAAAATAAAAGGATGTCATTCAATGTCAGTCCCGTGTCACCACTTCCCTTTCGTGGGCTAGCTCGAAAAACACGTTTTCTGCAACCGGTAGCCACACACTGGGAATTTTAGAGTGTCAGACTGGAAAGGAACAGAGGGATCCTTTAGTCTAACCTCGTCAGCACCAAGGCACAATATTTGGTTCAAAAGAAGGAGGTAACTTGTCTGAGGTTATCGTTTCAATCTGCCTGCACCTTGGCCTTTGATCTCAAGCCCTCGCCTTCTAGGACTTTGTCCAGGATATCTCAGTGCTGACAAGTTTTTAATTGTTAACCATTCATTTTTATTTTTTTAGGATTTTATTTATTTATTTTTAGAGAAGGGGGAAGGGAAGGAGGAAGAGAGGGAGAGAAACATTAATGTATGAGAGAACCATCCATTGGTTGCCTCTCACACGCCCCCAAACGGGCATGCCTGCAACCCAGGCATGTGCCCTGACTGGGATGCACTATAACATCGGCTAACTCCCATTCATGGCCATTTGAGAAAGCACCACTTTTTTTCAACACAAGGATATTGTCTTGAACATAGCTGAAAATAAAGCCTTGTGTAGTTCACATGCCGTGTGAAAACCCCTGCACATAGAAATCACAGTTGTTCCATAATTTAGGGAACTCTTGGAAACACAGTGAATCTTTAAAACTCAGAGTTATTTCATGTCAAAACTCAGAGTTATTTATTCAACTTCAATTAGAGTTAAAGCTGAAAAAAATCAGATCATTTTAGAGAACAAATCTATTTAGCTCTGACTTGGTCAAAAAATGAATTAATCACTGCTAATTAGCCACATCCATGTTCTATTAGACAACTGGAGAATGTTTTAGAATAATCTGCCTTATTATTCAATAGATAAAGCCTTTGTATTCACAGTGTATTTTATAATGCAAATAAATCAGATAATAGTAAAAGTAATAATAATAGCAACTACTACCTATTGAAATTATATAGTGGGCCAGCTATGTGCCAGTGTCTTGACAAACGTTACACTTAATCTTCACAACAGCACAGGAGGTAGGCACTGGTTTTATCCCCACTTTATAGAGAAAGAAACTGTAGCTCAGAGAGGTTCAGTAACTTGCCTGAGGTGGCACAGTGAGTGGGTGGCAGGAGGCAGACTTGAACCCAGGCCTGCCTCAGTCCAAAACCCAAGACCCAGCCCATCTCTCCAAAGCGATTCTGATGAATTAATTTGGTTTCTTGGAGATTTAATTCTTTTATTAGCAGTCGTTCTTACCTTTTGGGGTTTGTAGAACTGTTTCAAAATCTGTACTATTGCCTAGAAAATGGTATATTTGAAAAGATATGCACAATTTAAAATCACATTTCAGAAAATAGAGTCTCTGGCCTGAAAACCCCTATATTCGGGTCTTTACAATTTTTCAATCTTCTGGAATCTTTTGCTGAAGTACAACTAAGCCTAGAAGAGGAAACGATGGAGTGCTTATCAACTAAAATTGTGGCATTGTCGTGGGGGTAGACTATTAATTAATGAAAATAAAGGGGGTGAATAACACTTGTTATACATTGTGTCTGTACCCCATTTCTTCTGGAACCAGACAGCTCTGGGTGGGCCCCTAAAAATGTTAGCGCTGGCACTGAATCGTAACCAAAGAATAATTTCCAAGATACGATCTCATAGCCAAATAATTAACTTTCAAGGAATCCAATAATTACTTAGTGAAATATGAAGTAAAACTTTCATATTCTCCCTACTTAGATAAGGGTAGATTAAGGGAACAAAAGATAATTCTTTAAATATTTAAATAATAGTCCAACATGTTAAAAAGAAAAAATCTGGTGCAAAAAAAATATGAAGATTACAAATTAACACAGTGATTCAAAAATTTCCCTCATCAAAACTCCCATCATTAATGCATATAGTTGAGAATAAGTTGATTTTCGATGCAATTTTTCTGATCATCTCTGAACTCTGTGGTGCCCCTGCTGATATTAGTTTTATAATTTAGAGCATTGTATTTATTTTTCCCACTGTGTATAAAACAAGAAAAGAAAGTACTTCTGCAATTAGATAGATAAGGTACATAGATAAGCCTGTTATTTTAACTTTTCTATTTTGCTATTCGACTGTACCAGATAGTACATTCTAAAATGCCATTAAGAAAATGTGCTAAATTAAATCTTAAAATACATAGAATAATATTCTTTTTAGGGGAAATGGGAGTCAAGTAATG
Source organism: Carollia perspicillata (assembly GCA_004027735.1). Lineage (NCBI taxonomy): Eukaryota > Metazoa > Chordata > Mammalia > Chiroptera > Phyllostomidae > Carollia > Carollia perspicillata. The sequence continues at coordinate 38,707 of PVKM010007543.1, read as the reverse complement.
GGGACAGTGGGTAAGATGTTAGGCCTTGTCTAATCTGTGTGGTTTAAATGATTTCTTACAATTGAATGGCTCAAATTTAACTCTTTTACTCTATTTACTGAGATGTACTTTGAAAGTAAAGATGTGGCGTGGTGCCCCCGCCAAATACAAATAATACACTCTCGATTAATTTTTACGTGATAATCATTTATATAAAAACTAGGTACATTGTCTTGTGCGTTTTAGAATATTTATAACATATTTAAGAATTAAAAGCCATACTTACATGGCTCTCTCCGTCTCTCCTGGTTCGGAGTTTGATCTCTCCTTTAAGACAATAGGAGTCTAATTCTCCCAGCAGTAAATTGGGTTTTCACAAAAGTAACGTTCATTCTTTCAGGCTACAACATTTACTGCACTGTGGGGGTAGGAGGGGATGCTTGACTCAGTCAATTCTGACATTTGTAAAAGGTTTGATGGAGGAAATTGAAACTAATAGCTAAATTATTAGCAGCCGATGCATTAACTAGTACCCTGCCGAGTGGCCTCAAAGGGTTGAAAATGTCCAACTCCCCGAGAGGCAATGAGATTGCAGCTGGGGAGAAGAAAGCTCCTTTTTCCAAATACACAAAGGCAGTTGAATATTAACTGCAGACCATAATGTCTGTCTTCCGGAAAAGTTACAGGGACTTGAGCTTGCTAGGCGTGCTGGAAGAGAGCTTGAAAACAGTCAACCAAATACAGCTGCTCCATCTTTCTGGAACGAAAAATTATCCTGAAATAATTCATCTGGCAGGTATCAGCCCACAATGACTGGCGTTTAGCCTCAAAGCATTTTTACTTTCTCTCACCTTGCTACATTTCTTCAGAACCTTGCTATTCTGATGCCAGCCCCATAGGCAGCCCCTGGGAGCTTGTTAGAAATGCAGAGTCTCAGAGGACCCCAGACCTGCTGGACCAGTATCTGCGCTTACCAAGATGCACAGGTGGTTCATCAATGTCTGAAAAGCCCTGCTTGAAAACAGCGAAGTGTTGACTGAATAATTGCCATCATTATGACCCTGAAGAGTTCACATAGCTTCCAAACTTGCCCAGCCTTTCTCTGAAAGCAAATATCCTCCCCGGGAAGTGGACCTGCTGTTTGAGAGAAGTGTAGGACTAGAAACGGTTTTCAGCTTCTTTCAACTGAGATTATCATCCCTCCCTCCCCTGCTTTCTTCCAAACACAGAACAGTTCAATAAAGCCTAAGTTGTAACACAATTAGGAGGGATTTGCCAATTTGTGACACCACAAACTCCAAATGCCACAATTGGTGCTAGTTTCATCGTCTCTTAAAACTATTTCTGGAATGACAAACAAATCAGGTATTAGATGAATTTACAATTTACCACCTTTGTCCCTCCCTGTACTCTCTACCCAGAATGGATACTAAGGAATGGTCAAATGCATAAAAACTCTGGGAGAGTATTACTAATCAACCTGGATAGTGTACATGCAGGGGACAGAAAGACAAACACACTTATCACACTATTATGTACAAAACTCTACTTCATATCCCTCAGAGAAGAACCTGGTTTCCGTTTAAGGCTATTTGACAACCGAAGAGATTGAATGAGCTCTTTCCTATAAGCTTCAGAAACACTTGCAACTGATTTTTAAATGTCTTGCTCCGAGAATCTAAAAAGACCATATGCTTTCTTTTTTGCTATGTGAGAAGATAATCGCTTGCAGAAAAATGCAGGGAAGCAGCTGATAAAATGCTTTAAAAATATATCTCAGAGAGGACAGCAATCCTAGAGATGTCGAAACGGTGGCCCCACATTCTCCGTCCTACTTACAGCAGCCTCGGGCCTGGCACATCATGTCTCCTCCGCGGCCAACAAATGCACCAGCAAAAGTCAATCCTGTCCTTCACTGAATTTTATAAAACAGCTCTCTTCTCTGCCTGTTAATAAAATATCACCTTGGAAGGAAGCCAGAATTCTCTTAGGCAGTTTAGACTTTCTGACCAAGGAAAACAGGAAAGGAGAGGTAGCAACGGAATATAAATGAAACAAATAAACTTTGGGGTAAAACTCTCACCTGAACACATTGACTTCGTCTGATTCATTTTTTTAGGTATTGTATCAATACCACTGTTTTAAAATTGAACCATGAGTAATGAAGTGATGCTGCATTTTCTACTCTTGGCAACACTAAGAAACCAAATCACCTTTTAATTCACATTTCTCACTGACGCCCACAGAACATATGGGATCATTGAAGCCCCCAAATTGGGTGACATTTCTCGGGGTCTCAAGAGCAGGTTAGAAAGACAGGCAAAGAAAGGTTTTGCTGGGAAGGTCAAAGAGAGAATTTACAATCTGAATGAACATCCTATTTGCGATGCCTTCCATACTGCTTAGGGACTGAGTAATGGAAACAACCAATCCCAGTGTCCAGCACCAAAGAAGACCTAACTCTTGATGTTAGAGACCCACTCTAAACTCCCTTGTTTTTGCTGTCTTCAAGAAAGTCCTTATTCCTGCAGTGGCTAGCATGTGGCCAAGTACCCAGGCAAGGCTTCTTGAAGGAATGGATTCAAGAAGAAGCGATCACTGTGTGGACTTCATCCTTGCCGTCTTCATACTTTGAGTGGAGTTCCTTACCTACTCATGGGACTTAGTTGTGTAGAACTCTGTCCTGGGTCTGTTTTGGAAAATGCCATTCACTACTCTACATTTGTATGGTGCTGTTGAAAAAAAAAAAAGCTTCGGGGCCTGGCAGGTGTGACTCGGTGGGTTGAGCACTGGCCTGCAAACCAAAGGGTCAGTGGTTTGATTCCCAGTCAGGGCACACGCCTAGGCTGCAGGCCAGGCCCCCAATAGGGGTGCATGAGAGACAACCACACATTGAAGTTTCTCTTTCTTCCTCCCTTCCCCTCTCTAAAAATAAATAAATAAAATCTTTTAAAAAAATAAAGCTTTGGTCTGGAAAGCTCTGATTCTCATTAACTTTATGATCTTGGGGGAACAAATGTTTATTCTCTCTGGGTCTTAGTTTCCTTATTTTAAAATCATGATCTCTTACATTTTTCCCACTCTACTCTTCTATAAATCTGGCTCTAGGATTTCCAGCTTGCCTCTAAACAACGACAGAGATAAGAGACCAAAAATTATAAGAACAGAGGGAGATCATAAGTTTTATCTAAAACTCACCTTTTATGCTTGAAAACAAATTATAAATTTTCTTTGGTTAAGCCCTGTCTATACTTGTAATAGCCAAGCATATGTCTACTTTTAAATTATAGTAAATACTAGATTTCTGTTACTTTTTATAGCAGTTTTATTGAGATTCAATTCACATACCATACAATTTACTTATTTTAAGTGTGTACAATTCAGTAGTTTTTTAAAATCATAGTCAGAGTTGTAGAACCATCACTACTGTGTAATTTTATATTATTCGTATCACCCCCAAAAGAAACTGGTACTTATTTTGACGACTCCTCCTCCCCCACCCATCCTACACAACCACTAATCTACTTTATGTCTCTATGAATTTTCCTGTTCTGGGCATTTCATATGTGCGAAATCATACAATACGTGGCCTTTTGTGACTGGCCCTTTTTCACTTAACAACATTTTCAAGGTGCATTAATGATGTGGCATGTATCCATATTTTATTTCTTTTTTAGAGCTGAATATGGTTATACCATGTCTTATTTTCCACCCATCAGTTGATGAGTATTGTCTCTTTCCACCTTTTGGCTGTTATGCAAATGCTGCTGTCAACATTTGTGTGCAAGTTGGGGGTGACATGTGCTTTTCTGTATCTTCAGTGTGTACCTAGAAGGAAAACTGCTGGGTCACGTGGTAACTTCCGATTTCCCAGACCGCTTCTGGGGAATTGTCAGACTGTCTTCCAAAGTGCTACAGCATTTTACATTTCCATCAGCAGTGTATAAGGGTTCCAGTTTTTCCACATCCTCACCAATGATTAATGTTTTCCGTTTTATATTATTACTATTCTAATGGGTATAAAGTGGCCTCTTATAGTTTTCATTTGCATATCCTCTATGGCCTATTTTGGAGAAATGTTCTCTCGGGTACTTTGCTGATTTTTAAATTGTGTTGTGTTTTTATTAATGGATTCTTTATACATTCTAGATACAAATCCTTTCTCAGGTATGCGATTTGCAAAATTTTTCCCCCACTTATTTTCTTTTTGTTTTAAATACTTGAAATCCTGAAGAATAGGTACCTTGATCTCAAGCCAAATGATTGACTAGTAGACACATAGAGAATCTGTCTTCATTCCTAAAACATCTATGACACAGCAGGACCATAGAAATTCAACATTCAGCTATTTCCTGGTGAGAGATTTGGCACCAATAAAAAATTCACTGGCTAAGTTAGGAAGAGAAATACGTGGTCAGAAGATATGTGATGGAAATGTCCATAGTTTGTTATTCACAGATACTCATGGAACACCACTAAGTCTTGGAATTAAATAAGAACAGTTGAAAGTTTGATTCTCACCTTACTGGGATGGACAGCCATAACAACAAAAGAACTTTTTAGAAAGTTAAGATGTACCATAAGATTTTTCAAAAAATAATTCTTTAGAGATTTTCTTTTATTATTTTCTCTTATGTATTTTCCAAGTGTTGAATATTTGGTTTACTAATTTTTGTTCACATGTTGTAAATAAAGAAGTGGAATACATACCTATGTACATATGTGTATGTATATATACGTATTCACATATACGTTTTTCTTTTTAAGGATCTCTCTTCCTAAAATCAATTATATATATTTAAGTGCCTTTTTTAGTTAATTTGCAGAAGTTTTTAAAGAGCTGTCCCAGGATTAATTCATTCACTGAACAAATAATTGCACTGTCCACATTCCAAGTTCTGGTCTAGGGGCTGGAGTAAGGTGGTGGATAAAACAGACATCGATTGTTCCTCGTGAAGCTTACAGGCAATAAACAAGTGAAAAGGCAAATAAATGCAGAATTACAACTTTTTAAAAATTGCTAGGAGGGGAAAGAAGAGGGCGCTAAGAGAGAATACTAGGGAGACCTATTTTAGGCTGAGGGGTCAGAGAAGCAACCTGACACATACAGAGGATGGGATGGACGGAGCCACCAGGGCAGAAAAGCATGCTGGCAGACGGGACAGCATGTGCAAAGCCCGTGAGGCGGGAAAGAGCTTGCTAAGTCCAAGAAAGGGTAAGAAGGCCATGGTCTAGAAAGGGAGGAAATGAGGTAGGGAAGGGTAGAAGGCAAAACTGAGAACAGAGCAGGGGCCAGTTCACATAGGAGGTTGTAGGCCACAGGAAGGGGTTTGAATTTTATTCAGGAAATAGTTGAATGGTTTTGAGGATTTTAGCAGAGGAAATGACATGATCTGATGCTAATTTTAAAAATCATGTTGGCTGCTTCATGAAGATTGATGTGTGGAAGTAAGGTAGAAATAGAACCGAAATGATCCCTTAGGAGGCTTTTGCAGTTGCCTGGGTGAGCCACGATGAGAGCTTGGACCAAGATGGGGCAGTGGAAAACCAATAAGGTGAACAGATTTGAGATTATTTTGATGTAATGGGTACGAGTACGGTTTCTAGGTTAGAATATTAACCCCTTCTCTTACTAGCTGAATGACCACTGGCAAACTAGCTCTCTGTGCCACCGTTTTCCTTGTAGTAAAGTAGAAACAATAATAGGAATCACCTCATAGAGGTATGAAAATTGAACGAGTTAATAATGCCCCCTGTGCATCACATACCTGGTACATAGTGAATGCTTCAGTAAGTGTTGTTGTTGGTACTGTTTTTCCTACTTAAATGGACAGGTGTTGGTGATGGTTTGGATGGGGAAGAGGAGTGAGATGGCAAAGACGGCCTCCAGGCTTCTGGCTTGCCAACCAGGTGATTGACACTGCCAGGCCCTGAGGTGGAGGAAACTGGAGAGAAGCAGCCCTTGAGGAGAAGAGCAAGAATTTTGTTTTAGAGCATGCTAGTCTGAGATGCACATGAGCTAGGCAAGTGAGGTGTTAGGCAGTGGAATCTGGCCCTGGGCCAGAGATAGGGCTTGCATTCAAGATGAAATTAAAATGTACTTGATACATTTGCAAAACAGTCAGCACTTGCAATAATTCAACCTTGTGACTGGCCAGTGGGACATCAAAACCATTTGGTGACTGACCTTCCTCAGAGAGGTGGCAGATATGGCCAAAAGAGTGTGGGAATTATTATCAGACCATCTTTTGACCTCCCCCATTTACTGTTTGGGTGTCCACGAACAGTTACAGGTGCTCAAAGAACAGGTCATAGATTCAATGGGATGGAGAGCAGGAATCATGGGCAACTCCCAGTTTGTCTTGAGTACCAGAAAGTTTGTATGGCCAGTTCCTGGGAATGGAGGAAAAGTGGAGAGAACACAGTTTTCAAAACTTCAGCTTCCTCAACTGGAGATTAGTATATGAGAGGGGACCCAAAAAATGGAATTTATTTATGAAAAAATTTATTCCTACATGTGTAAATTTCAGTCACCTTCAAAGTACTCTCCATCTGATGCAATACACCTTTTGAGACATTTTTCCACTGCTCAAAACAGGTTTTGAAATCATCGATTTTGATGCCTTTTAGTGCTTCTGCCATTTTTAGCTTCACCTCCTTCACATCAGCAAAATGTTTCCCTTGGAGGAATTTTTCATCTGAAGAAAAAAAAAAGTTGTGCAGGGCGAGATCAGGTGAATAGGGAGGGATAGGCACCAGGGTCCTGACGTTTTTAGTCGAGAGCTGCTGAACACTCGGCACAGTGTGGACAGGTGTGCTCGTAAATCAGCCATCATGAAATGGGCGAGCAGGTTGAAAGAGTCTCCAAAAAAATTCACTGACCCAAATGCAGCCTCTCAGAACAGTGCCCACTGGTACTCTGATACAGACGGATCCCTAGTGGGGGAAGCCTGTACTAGAAGGGGCCCACCCTCTAGAAGACAATGCATTATTTTGGGGGGCCACCCCCAGTATCTTCTCCATAGGTGAGGACCAGAAAGAATGTACATCCCATGTCTAGCACAATACCTGACACATGGGAGATGCTCCATAATGATTTTCTTTTGTGCTCTGGGCTCTTTTCTCCTTCTTACCCCAGCTGTAGCTCCACTGCCCTGCCTAGTTCTGCTCCCATTTTTAAATGAAAATGTAAAATGGGAGCAGTGTGGTGACAGAGGAGGCCGGGACTAAGATGAGGCAAGTAAGGCAATTCAATTCACCTTAGGCGCCGAAAAACTAAGTAATCGAGATAAATATTGTTTTAATGCAATATTTCAAAATATCGAAATCAATGCAAAAACTCCATGATAAATACAATAGTATATCTTTAATACAGACAGGATGAGTACTGCTGATTTTACCTTTATCCTCAAGTTCTAGCATCAGTGTGCCACTGTGACAAGGTGAAAACGAAGAGAAAATGCTTGCACTGCTGGGTCCCTAAGATTCTCATTCCTTCCGCAGCTGGCCGCTAAGAGCCAGTCAGCAGACTTGTGTACTCCAATGATCTCTAGATGCTAAAGGCCGTGTTCTAACTGCTGGTGACACAGGGTCCTTGTGACTCGGGGTTTTAGGCCTCTCCCAGCCCAGCCCCCAACCTTCTTCTGTCAATTGCAATGTGGGAGTTGGAGCAAGGTTCTCAGGTTCACCCCACCTCGGTGAACGCAGACCCTCGTGACCCTGCAACTGTTGCGCAAACACCAAGTGAAATAACCCAATGCTCTACTAAAGGCTGAGGTGTAAAGGTCAGCTTTGTGCTTATCGGCTGCCAGTCTGACTCACGCCCTCATTGACTCTCCGGGTTGCACTTGCAATATGGACTGAGAAGATGAGCATTTCCATCCAGAGCGGGAGCTGTTGTTTGCTCTGCACAGAGGTGTCAGTGCCAACAGGAAAACAGCAGGTCAGGAGTGGGTGGAAGCTGAAGGAAGGTCCTCATACTAGGAACGCTTCCTTCTGGTTTTGACTTAGAAAGCTCCAGGTACCTGTGGCCCGTGTGGTGGCTTGTGGCTTTCTGCTTCTTCCTGTGAAAATCAGACAACTTTCAACTGAAACCCTTTGGTAATTTACACAATGTCCTCAGGTGTGTAACCAATAATGAAAGGACAGAGGACGGACTTGTCAGAGCTCATATCTATCATGTAGACACGAACTCTGGAACTTCGTGTCCTATCACCAAAGCTGGGTATAGGAAGCCAGATTTTAAAACGTTAGATTAAGAATTTTTATTTAACGAAAAAAGTCTCATTTTTAAAACATTTTACTGCAACTGTAACATACCATTGTCATGTGCAGTTATGAATGATTTGGGGTGAAACAGTAATGAATAGAGAGTCACACGAATTACTCTGAAGCTGCTGCCGAACAGGGCCTACACGTCAATGGCACTTTAAGATTGCAACATTTTGTTTGGTGACCTTCATACCACTTGACTGCATGCACCTTAATCTCCCTCTCAAAAAAAAAAAAAAAAGCTGAGCCTGCTGTAGATTGGACAGTTGTTGGTCTTATTTTTAAACCCAGTTTTTCATTTACCTACTACTTTATAACTCCTGGTTTAATTTGTACAAAAGGATGAAGTTCATTGTTTAACTCAGAAACCCATCTTGGAGTTCTTAGGAAAAATAAGTGCCAGGGTTTTCATGAATTGAGACTGAAAAACTTTATGGATAAGTCAGGTGGTACACTTTCAAGAATACAAGTAAAGAATGCTTCACTGAAAGTGTAGAATATGTACACAAAGGCACAAAGGGAAAGAAAACGCCGTGTTTCGTAAGAAGGTATCTTTCAGACTTTGAATCTTGTTACTAAACGTTCAGAAACAGGATGCACATTGGGACAAATCAGCTTTTGGGGGGGCTGCCAGTGTGTAAGTACCGGTTCTGCTGGAGACCTCGCTGTCCGCTTACCTGCCCCTCTCCAGGAATCACTTTTCCAGTCTTTACTTCTCAAAAATTAGCACCAAGACTTTTCAGAGGATGAATAAATATCCCATGATCCTTGGGTTAAAGCATACCCATGGAAATTTTATTTCTTAAAGAATTAACAAGATTTTCCATGGTATAGGTAAGAATATTAAATAATTCAGCTGGGATACTTTGGTCAAAGGGGTCTCGTTTCCTTCCCTTCTTCCCTCCCTCTCTCCTCCTCCCTTTCTTTCTCTGCTCCTTCATTCTTATGATGTTCATTTGAATGCCTGGATTATCTTATTTCCACCTCTATAATTATTCGTTTTACATCAAAGCAGTTCCATTAAAAACCTAAAAGCCAAGTAGTATCTTTTTAAAGCTCCTATTATTCATCCACATGTAATCTTCTCTTTTTTTCTCCATTAGTACATAATTACTAAAACTAGCATTCACTAGCATTGCCTCCTTTCAAGGAGGCAATGTACTGGTGAGACTTTCTACATAAATGCGATACACACACACATATATACACAAATGTGCGTGTGTGTATATACGTGTGTGTGTGTGTGTGTGTGTGTGTGTGTGTGTGTGTGTGTGTAGTATTCAGCTAGAAAATAAGGCTTCTTTAAACTGGCCACCCTACTTTGAAAAATCTCCATCTGCCTCTCTAAACCCAATGCAAATTGTCACTGCATGTGTAGACAGTCATTACACAGAAAACCATTAACCTGACTTCCAGTTTTCAGAAGAGAAAGTCAAAATTCCACCGCAAATTAGAGCTGTTGGTCTAAACAGTGGCCTGTTAATAAGCAGGGAGAATAACTTAGCTACTTTCCCTGCTGAGCTACAATACAGCACCGCTCTATTTTTTTTTTCTGTTGCATTTTTTATCATGAGTTTCTTGGTTTGGGGGAATTTCCTATCAAAAAACCCGTTTCTGTCCGTCAGCCATCTCACCACGTTCCTGGGAACGGTTAGTGTGGCAGTCGTGTGGCATACTGAATTTGAATGTGATAGTGGCCTACCTGGGTTTCTAAAATGGGTCATGCACACGTGAACCCTTGGAGACAGTTGGGAACAGGTTTCAAGTAAAGAAAGTGCATTATACTGGTGTAGACTGTTCACTGTGCTTCTAAGGAAACATGTCTATAAGTAGCTTGCATTCAAGAATTTGCAATCATTGCTTCTATTTGGTTTCCTTATGTCCTTTCTTTGCTTTTTCATTGACTCACTTTGCAACCACTGCTTTGTTACCACTCTGACGGCCACAAGCCTTCCCCATCAACTCCCTTCCATCAAAGGCAGACTTCCACCTTGGCCTCCAAACTCAAGCCATACCTGCTCTCACTTCCTTCTGCTACCTGTGTCCTTGGCCTGGTTTTGGCTGGTGTGTTTGCCATTCTCTGAATTCACCCCGCCCCAGCCAGTCCTTGTGTGGGCTCCTCTGTCATTTATTTTTAACTGATGGCACATTGTCCTTCACTGTCATCTACTAGCTCGCATTCTCCTTCCTCTCCAAAGCCAGCTACCAGTCTATTCTTCTCTGCAGGGAGCCTCTTATATTTAAATATTCGGTTTTTGTACCCAGAACAACTCTTGACCATTTTAATATACATTTAGCCAAGCAACCTGAATTCGTTATAAACTTTCAAAGGCTAAGATTTCTATTTTCTGTATGTTTGTAAATCATGACAGGCACTTCACGGGGTGTGTTCAGTTCAGGAATTGAACGTCCAGATTGTGGCCCTGGCAAGATGTGAGGTAAACTAGTCTATTTTAATTAAAACCCCCAAATATTAAGACTGTTTCTCTATCTGATGGGACAAACCAGGAAAAGTCTTGCTGATGTTTGTAGTTTAGCTTTCTTAATTGACAGCAATTGTCTCTGAAAAATGGTTTATATAGTTACGTAAGGTGGTCCTTAATATTATCAACATTGTAACTGTCATTATTTAATCTCATTTGGCAGTATGCCTTTCTTAGAGTTAAGCTATCACAATTTTTCTAATGAAGACTTTTTTTTTTTTTGCTATCTTAACCACTTTTAAATACACGGTTCAGTGGCATTAAGTACATTCAGGTTGTTGTGCAACCGCCACCACCATCCACCTCCAGGACTCTTCTTGCAAAACTGAAACTCTGCACACATTGAACAGAAACTCCACCTTTCCCCTCCTGAAAAACCCTGAAGACCAGCATTCCTTTTTCTGTCTGTACGATTTGACTAAGTACCCATATAAGTGGAATCACACAGTATTCGAGTTTTTGTGACTGGCTTATTTCACTTAGCATAATGTTCTTGTGGTTCAGCACTATTGTTGCATATGTCAGCATTTCCTTCTTTATTAAGGCCGAAAAATATTCAACTAATGCACAATTTTTATTTTTTTTTTAATTTTTAAACATGTTTTATTTATTTATTTTTAGAGAGAGGGGAAGGGAAGAGAAAGATTGGGAGAGAAACATCAATGTGTGGTTGCCTCTCATGTGTCCCCTACTGGGGACCTGGCCTGCAACCGAGGCATGTGCCCTGACTGGGAATTGAACCGGCGACCCTTTGTTTCACAGGCCCGTGCTCAATCCACTGAGCTACACCAGCCAGGGCTAATGCACAATTTTTAAAGAATTTTGCAACAGCATTTTGAACCCTGGCTTGTGTTTACATATGATTATACTAATTATTTCTTATATGTAAGCCATTTTCTTAATTATTAGGCTAACCCCTATTTTTGTTAATAATCACTAAGATCAGATTATGATAGGATTTACTTGATTTTCCTTAAATTCTCAAAGTCTGAAGGTATTCACAATCAATAACAGTTTTATGTTTTATTATAGGTTATAATAAAATATTAATATTTATTAATATTACATAATTAATAAAATAGTATATTTTGTTATAATTATATAGAAAGTGATATATTTTATATTTTCTTATATCAAGAAAGAAAATATTTTGTTTAAAAATTGCTATTTTCACCACCATAATACAGGTTTCATTAGTCATGTCTCAGAATTAGACACTTTCTAGGCATTTACAAAAAGTAACTATAATTTTTTAATATATAAATAAAAACTTTTATTATTAAAATATTTACATTATAAAACATTTAGATAGTGGACATTAGAAAAATCACTTATAATTGCATTTCCCAAATATAACTTAGGATTTGAGTGTCTTTCCCTCCAGTCTGTTTTGCTTACATGTATTTTTATTACATGGTTCTAATCATGGTCTATTATAAATGCCTTTAATACTCTAAAACGGAAAAGCTGCCCAATGGAAGCCAATGCAGTTTTATGACCACTTGTTTGATTGAACTCCAAAGCACCTTGGGAAGCACTGTGAGAAAAGCACAGTTAGCCGGTGTTTTGACGCCAAGGATCTACTGGTCCACGAGATTAGAGATGATGGGGTGGACAGTGGGCGTTTCCCAGTGACTTCACCAGGGCTGGGAGAAGCCATGCTGTAACTGGCCATATTTATGGAAAAGGCATCTGTCTGTGGAAAAAAGATGGAAACAGGGGCAAGCAGGGATGACAGATGGAGGCCCTGTGGGCATCTAGGCCAAGTCGAGCTCCCCAGCCCTTAGAAAGGATGCCTCAGAATCCGTGCATTAAAGCTCCTTTTCTGATGAGCTTTTGGAAATTGGGGTTCTGTTTCTTGTCGCTGAAAGATACCTGACTAATCCACCTTGACTTTGACCTATTTCTGTCCTGTTTGGGTTGTCTAAATGATTTACTAGCTTGATACTCTTCAAGCGGATACTACTACTCTTCAGTGAAACTTCACCCAACAAACAAGCAGGTGTAGTTTCTTCTGTGGCTCCGTCACTGGGGCCTGTCCTTTACCAAGTTACTTCCCTTTGATGACAAATACTTTCTCCTTGAAACCTGCAGCAATCTTGTTGGTCAGCAAAAAGCCACTACTTACCTTTATATTTCAGAATCCTATAGCGCCATTTAGGTGGCCAGTGAAATAAGAATCCTTCTTGCCACATTCCCTCCTATTTGCAGAGCACGGCACTGGCAAATCCTGAGCACAGAAGTGATCAGACCCTCCAGGACACATTCCTGAGGCTTTTTTTGGTGTGTAGAATTTTAAATTTACATTAAAGGTGACCACCATCATTCATTCAAAAGAAGAAGGTTCTAGTATCACTGATTAGACACAGGATAAGCAGAAGCAAAGTAGAAAGAATAAACATATCCCTGCATCACAATGGTGATGGAATTGAAAACTGACATATTGGAATTGAACTTAGATTTAATATGTTGACAGGGCAAGAAAAAACAAAACCCATTCCCTCTCAGATCAGCCCCTCCCATTTACTGCAAAGAAGGGCATGGCGTGAAAAAGATCTCTAAGTTTACTGCAGGTTCACTTAGACCGGTCTGAGTAGTTGAGATTTTTTTAGGTTCAGAAGTTGAATTTTTATGGGTAAGCCTAGTTAATTGTTACAGAATGATGAATTGTATAAAATATTCAATAACACATGAGAAGAGTTGATGGTTGCTTTCTCACGGTAATGTATTATAATTTATAACATTCATTAAATGCTTCAGATTTTTCCTAATTGAATTTAAAAATAAATATGTAGTTCTTTGAAACTGCACTGATTTGAGTTGAAAAGTTATTGGAAAGAGGAAGCTATGATTGTCAATTTTATAAGTAATATAGGTGTTGCTAAAAAGTTTTCATCTACCCTTGTTTTAAAATTACTTGGTTTCTTATAAAAACAGAGGCGATATTGTATACTTGTGTCCCCTGTAAGCATGGGAGACTGGAAAGTTGTAAAAAATACTTTACAAGAGAAATAACAGTACCAGCCATTTGCAGCTGGGCGAGAATGTGATATATGTTGAACAGTTATTTATTCCTTTTGGGAAAATAGGGGTATAATTAATAATCTGTAATATTATTACTTGATGCAGTAATTGCCCAAAAGATCCAACTGTACCACAATGCTGTTTTATAACTCAAAGGAGTACCTTCATCAAGACATCAGACTTTCATTAAGATCAGAAGGGGAGGGAAATGGTAGCGGGAAGAAGAGACCATGGTAATGGAGTGGGAGGCGTTAACTGGATATGCTGTGTTACCTGAAGTATGACTGTTTTTTTTTTTGAAGACTTTAAAAGTTCACGTGATTCAGGAAACTCTTCTGGATGGTAAAATCAAGGGACCCCTCACTAAGACAGTTTGAGACAGTTTATTCTTTCAACATTCTTCTGTTTGTCAAATGAGGTAACAAAAATCTCTCCTCTTCCTTCCCCAAATATTTTTATTATAACTATATACATGTCTCATCAACTGGAATAGTAGCTTCCTGAGGAAAGATGCTGCAGAGTATAGGCTTGTAAATAAATGTGCCCGCTCTCTGGGAACTTAACTTCCTGTTGGGTACAATAAAAAAACCACCTATGTCCCTGGCTGGTGTATCTCAGTGGATTGAGCGTGGGCCTGCGAACCAAACAACCACGGTTCGATTCCCAGTCAGGGCACGTGCCTGGGTTGCAGGCCAGTTCCCAGAAGGGGATGCACGAGAGGCAACCATACATTGATATTTCTCTCCCTCTCCCCTTCCCTTCCCCTCTAAAGATAAATAAATAAAATCTTTTTTAAAAAAGTAATTAAAAAAACACCTATGGGATAACTAAAAACACAGTATGTGTCAAGCAAGCATTCTGGAAATTAACAGAGTTAATCAAAGTGTCTTTAAACTTTTTAAGAAGTAGTTTAAAGAATGGGTTCACCCCTGTTCTTCTCAGGACCCAGCCTAGGGGTGGACACATAGCAAGCATGCAAAGCAATAAATATCTGTTGCTGTTATCGAAGTTGATGTAAATAAAGGCTTAGAAGCTTCTATGGACAAATAAGTTTGGAAAATTCTGAATTAAACAAAGAGAAAAGAGAGACTACTAAGCCTTCAATATGTGAAAGTACATTGTGAATTTCCAAGAGGGTGATTGACACAAGATGTTTGATGAGAGAACTCTTTAACACTGACGAATAGCTCATAGAGGCTGTACTCAGTGTAACACACTTAGGAAAATTGGCAAAAAATGAATGCTTTCAAAGTGACAAATGTTTAGTAAGGCTACATGCAGGGAGGCTCTAGATCTCATTGAATCATACTTTATTTATTTGCTATTGCTGCCATAACAAGTCACCGATTTAGTAGCTTAAAACAACACAAATTTATTATCTTGTAGCTCTGGAAATCAGAAGTTTAAAATAGGCCGGCCAAGTTTTGTTCCTTCTGGAGACTCGAGGAGAATCTGTTCCCTTGCCTTTTCCAGCTCCTAGAGGCTGCCCACATTCTTTGGCTTGTGGCCCTGTATCACCCTGACCTTTGCTTCTGTTGTCACCTCTCCTCCTCTTGCCTCTCTTGAGTCTTTCCTTTATAAGGAACCCTGTGATTATACTGGACCCACCCAGATAATGCAGGACAAGCTCTCCATCTCAAGATCCTTACCTTAATCACATATGAAGTCCCTTTTGCCATGTATTGTTACGTGTTCACAGGTTCCAGGATTAGGATGTGGACATCTCTGGGGACCATTTTATTGAGCCTCCCACACCTGCATTATATTTCCCAGAACCCTAGAGGGTACCCAGTAAATATTTGCTGAGCATCATTGAGAGACTGTATAATGGTTTTAGTAAAGCTCCCTGAATTACGCTGGCGAAGGAGAAATGGACTGCTGATATCATCACTGCAGTAGGGCTTTGAAGGAGAGTCTTCAGGAGTATAAATTTTTTTAGAAAGATCTTTCCAAAGTGGACAGTGTTATGAATTGATCATTTAGCAGAGGCAGAAGGCATTTCTGCAGAAACACACCATTCCCTCAGTAACCACTCAGCACGCTGACCTCTCCTGCAGATCTGCTTCCTGTGTTGGGGTTGTTTTGTTGTGGCCAGATTTTGAGTGGGAGGAAAGTGAAGGTTTGCAGAGTGGGGCTGAGTGAGAAGAGGTCAGAGTAGAAGGAACAGAGAAGGAATTAGTCGGATCTGATGGAGAGATGGTTTCTGGGATGATTCCTTTTAGAAGCCAAAGTGGATTATGAGACAGACACCCGCTCCACCATTTCCCTGAGATCATGCAATAAAATTAGAGGGACACATAAGGCAGACTTCTTCGTCTCCTTAGAAGGTTCAGTGTGTCCAGCTTCTTGTTTGCAATCCTCTTTTTTTTAATTAACTTATTTATTTATTATTTTAATTCTCACCCAAGGACATTTTTTCATTCTTTTTAGAGAGAGAAGAAGGGAGATAAACATCGATGCGAGAGAAAAGCATCAATTGGTTGCCTCCCATACGTGCCCAGACTGGGGATCGAACCCACAACCTAGGTATGTGCCCTGACCAGGAAAGTTATGTGCTCTTTTGGTTACAAGACAAGGCTCCAACCATCTGAGCCACACAGCCACGGCATTTTTTGCCCTCTTCTTAATTGTTTCTACCTAATAGTAGGTACCATCAAAAGATATGAACATTTTTATAGTTCTTCTTAGATATGGCCAAAAGTATGAATTTATATTCCTACTGACAATGTATGAGGGTATCTGTCTCTCCTCACACTCAACAGCACTAAGCAGTGATCATTTAAAATTCTTTTTGAATGCTTGTTGGACATTTATAACAATTCCTTTGTAACTTTTTGATCCATATTCTTTGCCTGTTTATCAATTTTGCTAATATTTTGTTTATGAACTATTAAAGATTCCTTGTATATGATATCTTTGGAAAGTATTTTCCTACTTTGGTGTTTGCCTTTTAATTTTCAGTATTGTGCTATCTGATATATGAATTTTTTCATGTTTATTACTGCAGTCAAATCTGTTACTACTTTCTGATGTCTATGTCTATGTTTGGAAATTCTTTGCTTGGCACATTATCTAATAAGTAATCATTTATGTTGTTCATATCCTTTATAACTTAATTTTTAATTTAATATCTATTCCATCTGTAATTTAGTTTGACATATCCTATGAAGTAGAGATATAATTTTTAATTATTCAAATAGTTACTCCAACACCACTTACTGAATAATCCCTTTTTCCTTCATTGAGTTTTAATTAACTCTATCTTTAGTTATATTGGTGCACACATTTCTGTACCTGGGTTCTTCAGTCCATTTCTTCAACTGTCTATTGATTATGTAGTGAAACCATATCGGATTTTGTTTAGCACATTTTCATTTCTGACTTGGCAGGCCCTTCATTACTCTGTATTTTAAATGTACTTTAGCATTATCATCTGGGCATACTTCAAGGTGAATGTTGGAATTAATTTTTAAATTAAAAAGTCCTGTTGTATTCTGCATGGAATTATGTATAAACTATGAATTATTTTGGAAGAGTTTGCATCTTTACAATTTTTAACTATTTTATAATATGCATCTGTTTTCAAGTCTTATTCAATGTGACAGAAAAATTATTTCTTCATACAAATCCTGCACGTTTTAAGGTTATTACTAGGTATGATAGAGCTTTTATTTAATTACATTGTTTTCTAATTGATGATTGCTGTCATATGAAAGCTATTTTTACATTTTGTTTTTGACTCTATTTCTTCATGATAGTCATTTTTCACCTAGTTCTCCTGAATTTTCTTAGTAAAAAATCTTATTATAACAAATAATCATTCTATTATTTGTCAAACAGCATACCTCTTACTTCAGAATTATGTTTTATAGCATTAGCCAGGATTTCTATAGCAATGTTATATTTAACTTAGTGGTATTCTAGTCTTGTCTTGTTTCTAATGTTAACAGCTATTGATAGGTATTTCCAACATATTAAAGAAATTTTATTGCATTTCAAATATGGCAAGAGCTTTTTTTAATCAAAGAAGTGTTTTGAAATGTAATTAGATGACTTTTGATTATTTTGATAAATTATCACCTACAAAGATAACATGCAATGGAAGTCAGAGTATAGGATTTGTGGCCACACATATCTGGGCTCAAATTACCCCACTTCCTCTTGGAATTACACCCGTATAACCGTTGAGTGCATTGTAGTCCTCCAATGGCAGTTTCTTATGCTGTAATATAAGCATAATAACATAAATATCTTGTAAGGACATTGTGAGTATCCAGTGAGAATTGTTTGCAACCCACCAGACTTGAAACAGAGTATTTTTTAAATTGTTGTGTAATTTTTGCCTTTGATCTATTAAAGTGGTATACTAGATTTCCTAATATTTAATCATATTTTATTCTTGGAGCAAATCCTACTTGGTCATGATGAAATGTTTTCTCAACTCACTGCTGTCTTCAATATTTGTTTCAGATCATTGCATCAATTTTCATAATGATTTGGCCTTTGGCTGAATTTTTATGCTGTCTTGTTAGTTTTGACATCAAAATGATGTTTATTTCATGTAATGATTGGGAAGTTTTTATCTTTCAGTGCTTTGTACATATGGAAATCATGTATTTTCTTTGGGAATTTGAAAGAAGTTTCCTGTGGAATTTTCTATGCTTAGTTCAGTTTTTGAACCAAACAATGCCTTTACCACTTCTTAAGATTTTCTCTATTTGTCATTGGTTGTTTATATTCATCTGGTCTATTCAATGTGTCTCTTTCTGCTTGTGTCAATTTTGGAAATGCATATATATCTCAAAATTGACATTTTGCAATATTTTAAAAAGATCAAACATAGGTTGAATACAGTATTCTCTTACATAATTTCTATGATTTTTAGATCTGCATTTCTCTGTGTTTTTCTTGGTTTATTTTATAATTCTGAGGTTTATTTGACTTATTTTAAGAACTACTTCTTGGATTTATTTATCCTGCTGTTTCTGTGCTGCTCGCTTATGTAACATAATCTCCTAGTGTTTAGATCTTTATTTTTTATACTTTTGACTCTGCCACCTTAAAAGTAACTGTTGGTGGTCAGCCGTCATTTATCAGGTGGCTCAAAGGCCACCCGAAAGAGAGTAGTTGGTGTCTGTTTTCACTTTGAGGCTGTGACACATTGCAGATTATTCCACCTCGGTTTCCATCCCAGCTCCACCACTGACAACCCGTGTGATCTCCAAGTTCCTTCAACTTTCTAGGTCATAGTTTTCTCATCTGAGTGTGAGGACAGAAAGCTCTGAAAACATTGCCTGGCGTGTAGAAAACACCTTGTAGCTATTGTCATTATTACACTTAAGGATAAATATTATGGTTGTTCTCATGGTTACTGTGTATAGACATAGTTGTGAATGGAAAACTCAAAGACAAATTAAACATTAGAGTATTTTTATGTGTACTCTTTGGAAGGGTATCCAGCCTTTAGAAAAAGTAGATACTTGAAATGAAAGATATAGCAAGTATTTAAAGGGAGGGGAGAAAAGGACCACGGAGTTACAGTGAATATGTTCATCGTTGTCATTGGTGGGAAAACAGCGTTTCCTCACATGCTGCCCATCTGTGTGGGTCCTCACATACCATGTATTCCAAAAGTCAGAGATAGAGGTGTTTTCTTGAGGGAGCCAGCAACTTACAGGAATGGGGCTCAAGACTTGTTATTGGGGGATCAGTGTTCGACGGTATGTTTCTGTTTGGAGAGGCTTCTCTAATGATGCAGAGTATTTTTTTTTTGGTCTGGCGTGTGGAGGGCACACCTGATTATAACAACAGAGGTCAGATGTAGTTTGGCTTTCTCACAGTTGTCAAGTAGGCAAGTGAGGTACTACATTATAAGCGGGTGCTTCGAGCATAGAGGTGGATTAGACTGTGCTTTGTATTAATTGCTTCGGTCCATTGAATGATATTCCCCTGGGGTGCAGTGCTTCCCAGAATATTTTCTTAACCTCTGCTACTTGCAGCAGTTTTCTCGTACCTCCCCAAAGGGAGAGGCATGTGTCAGTGTGCCTCCATTGCTTTCAGAGTAAAGTTCAAACCCCACAGCAGGTCCCTCCCCTGCTACTGGTCCCCTCTGTGCCTCGCAGTATTAACCACTGTGGCAGGCAGAAGTCTATGACAGCCCCTCGGGTCCCTGCCCCTACTGTACATGCCCTGTGTACTCCCCTCTCTTTGCTGTAGGTGGGACCCATGAAATATAGTGGGGTTGTCATTCTGTTCACTGCTGTACCTAAGACTCCATCTTAGCAGAAAGAAGAGACAGAGAGATTCTCCTGTTGTTCTTGAAGAAGCAAACTGCCATATTGTGGAGAGAGCTGCATGGCAGGGGGTGGTAGGGAGCCTTTGAGAGCTGGCAGCAGCCTCACCACCACCACTACCACCACCACCACTACCACCACCACCACCCACCCACCCCTGCTGACAGCCAGCAGAAAAATGCAGACCTCAGAGCTGCAGTACAAAGAACTGAATTCCACCAACAACCAGCTTAGAAGACCCCAAGCTTCAGATGAGTTAGCAGCTCCAGCCCACACCTTGATCTTAACCCAGTGCGATCCTGAGCTAAGAGCTGAACTAATCTGACCTACAGGACTGACCCATGGAGCTGTTAGATAATAATTCTGTTGTTTTAAGCTGCTAAGTTTGTGGTAATTTGTTACTCAGCAGTAGAGAAATAATGCTGCCAGTCTTCTTGTATTCTCGGGTCACGGATCACCTGTTTCCCATAGTACAGCTGCATTTCTATGTGTCCCATCCAGAGCCTGGTTATCATCCCTTCGGCATCCCCAGACTTGCCATCCTATTCGATAGGAGGAAAGTGATTTTCTGTTCTTAAATCATACTCTGAATTTGTCCTTTGTCTCCAGAGGATTATTTTTTTTCATACAACTATTACCACCTTTATAGTCTATTCAACAAATGTAGCTGCCAATATTTTATAAGTTAATTATTTTGCATTCTTCAAAACTCAGCGAATCAGAATACACGTCTGAAAGAGTGAATTCATTGTCAAATTCAGACTGGGTCTCGGAACAACCATGAATTAAGCTGTGTGAGAACTACCGGGGCTCCCGGGAGGGTGGCCTCTAATGGTAGGCTATGAGGGCCCACCGTTGGCCCTACTTAGGTATTTTTCAATCAAAGATTTTAGCAAGGATACAGATTGCATATTTATCAAACTGGTGGTTAGCATGAAGATTGGAAGCATAGCATATATTTTGAGAAGTAGAATTAGGGTCCAAAGGGATCATTTCAGGGTGGAATTATGGGCCAACTCTAACAAGATGAACTATGTTTGAATAGGTGTAAGAGAACTATAGTTAAGGAAAAAAAATAATCACTGGGAAGTGGGGATGGCTGGGGTTGGGGGGAGTAACGGGGGGAAATGGAAACAGCTGTACTTGAACAATAATTTTAAAAAGTTAAAAAAACAATCAATCTAGAAACTAAGGATGGGGTGAGACAGACAGCATATGCAATGACATTCACTGTTTACAGGTTAGTATAAACCAGTGGTATGTTGGGGCTTGTTGTAGTGGAACTTATGTGAATCATGAGGTTAATTTTAGACTCTATTAATACAACCATTGTGTCTAGAAGAAGAAGAATAGCCCTACTCTGCTCCCTGTGAGTCACAGCACTCCTGGAGCGGTTGGGTACACCTCTTTTAACAGGGTCATAGACAAACTGGAACTTCTCCATTGGACAGGGATCAGATGGGTGAGCAGATTTGAGATCACGTACAGTACTCTGGGATAATCTAAATTGTGGATATTTTGCCTATGGAAAAGAAGACATCTAAGAATTAGACTTCTTTTCCATGTCTTTGGTGAATGAAAATTGTAGGGAAATAGTTTTTGCTTGTGTGAATGGAAGTAAATACTAATTTGTATTTAATAGCAAAATAGACTTGGCTGCCTTTGGGAATTATTGAGCCCACTGTCCCCGAGATGTACAAACACAGGTTTGGGTGGAGGAAAGCGTATTTGTGACAATAAGCATTGTCCCAATGAGACAACAATGGACCAAAAGACATCAACACAGGTAGTTAGAGGCTAGAAAGTTTTATTAAAGGTAAAAACTGCAGAAACTTAGGTATGTGGTTTCATAAAGTGGGAGGTAACATGGTATGATCCCAGGTAGAGGATTGGCTCCCCCAGCTTACCCAAAGTTCCCCAAAAGAGGGCATCCACTCCTCAGTTAAGCCACCTATGGGAACGCAGAGTCTTCTAAGTGTGAGGAACCGCCAGAGAAGGTGCTGTTAGTGCCCCACTCAGATCCACTTCAGTGGGCTGGTGCACCCACCCTCCAGCTGCTGTGGATGTTCCCTGCCAGTTTCTCACGTTTACACCCTCCTGTGAAGAACTGCACTTGACTGATGACATCTGCCTCGTCCAAAGAAGCCTGGGAGGCTGCAGCTCCCATCCCTTGGGGAAGCCCTCGGCCAATGACTGGCTGATGCAGAAGTAAGACAGCTCAGTCGCTCATTCACCTCCAGGAGTGTCGTGGACACTCAGAGCTCCTGGTAGAATCAGGCTGGACTTCTTCTGACACACATTTTTGTTGCCTTTCCCCCTGCCCTCTCACGCTTCCCCTCCTCCCCTATACATTTCCCTTAAGGGCCCTGACTAGCACAGGAATTGTCATCTTTGGCTTTGCTTCTAAACGTCCTTATCTGAGACTCCAGCTTGGCCTGTCTTTTGGGGATTTTATAACCTTCTGCCCCTCTGGCTACAAGAGCTTCTGCCTATTTATCTACCCTCTTACCCAGTGCTAATAACCAGACCAAAATAGCCCTCCTCTGTGTTTATATTCTGGGACTGGGTGAAAAGAAGATCATTTTGCCAGAAGCATCCCCAGCAGGCTCAGGCTCTGCCTGTCTGAGGACCTCTCCAGCAGCTCTGGAAGGGGTGCCCTCCCCGGGCTCTCCCCCTTCTAACATTAATGGTTCTATAGTCCTCATAATGCCACTTTATTCCTTCAAGTGCATAGCGTGCATACACACACACACACACACACACACTCATGCACTTCTTTTTGTTCCATCTCTGACAATGGCCGTGCTACCTGACTCTCCCATGGTGATGAAAAGATTGGGGGCTTGGCATACCTAGCCGCAGTGTTCCAGGGCTTGTCAGATTAGAGAAACATGAAGATCAGTTGGCGTCCATCTCCTTTTCTCTTTTTAATGGCCTTATGTTTCTGCCCCTTTGTTCTGCTCTCCAGACACCCTTCTCATCATGGGCACCTGGCAGATCACCAGCCGTATAAGGTAGCCTGTGGGAGGAGGAGGAGGAGGTAAAGCTCCATGTGGGGAAAAAGGCTGCCTGGTTTGGGAGCAGATTGATGTGCTTCATTCCTGACTCGGGATTTCAGCTGGACAGCCACGTGACCTTCACGTCATTTACCCTTTCTTAATTTCAGTTACCTCCTGTAGGAAGTGAGTTAGAATGTGCTGACGGACTCATGAAGACCATGAACTGAGACGTACATCTGAAAGCATCTTGTGAAAGTGTAAAGCCCTGACGAACATGAAATGTTATTCAGATACTGTATTAAAATGCAGTCCTCCTCCTGAAGAGCTTGCAAAATAGCAGGACGGCTGAGGTCTGAACACACACAAAAACTTTTTAAGGTGGCTATGATTGGGGTCATCGGGGGGACAGATTTCTATAGTACAGAGGACGGTAAATCCATTTCTGGCTGGGAACATTTGTTTTTGGGACACAAAGTATGTTTATCTTTTATGTACTTCCTTTTTGTCTTGGGGCACGTAGACAGCAGGACCCTTCTACAAATCCAGATAAATAGCAAAGATCTGTTACTCCTTTTATGCTGAATGGAGAGAAGCACCTAGTCCACGTACATATGACTGATGTAGGGACTGAATCATCTGTTTAGAATCAACCCTTTGTGATGAGATGTAAGCTTGTCCATCTTCCAGTGCATTTAACCACACCAGCCAGATCTGAAAACTGAAAATGCTTCTGTATGCATCCATTTTTAGCATTGATTAGTTGATTCTTTGATCATTCATGTGAGCAGGTTCACATTATTATCATTATACTTACAATGCCCAGAGAAGCTCAAAGAAGCTGAACAGAGATATCCAAATGTATGTGATCTTCCAGGCCACCCAACCCTCAAATAATGGAGGTGCTAAGCATAGAACTGCAACCTCAGAATCAGTGCTCAAGGGCAAGCCGGAATGCCTGAGAAGTAGAATGCATTCCTGATCATTTGAACTGTTATTATTTTTGACAACGTGGCTCAGAGTGGAGCTAAAAAAACACCAACTGCTCTCACTCATCTTTTAATTTACTCAAGCAGATATACTTTTTAAAATGCGGAAATGGAAATGAATTTCTGTGTATGTATGTATTGCATATTGTATATGTAATGTGTATTTTTAAGAAATGTGACTGTTGCATTCTGACGCTGTCATTCATGGTTGACACAGATCGAAGCTTGTGCTGTTGACCACTGTGTGTTTGCAAACGATGCCGTCTTGTCCCAAAGGCCCAGACAAAGAACCCAGAATGGTGTCTGCAGTTCCTACACTCCCTCCCAGTGTTGGCTTTCCTCCCTGTGACTCAGTCTCCTGCCATTATTCTCTCTTCTGTTTTTTTTTTTTCCTTAGAAAAGCTGTGTAGCCCTTTGGATCTCCTCTGCATATTCCTTATTATGAGAACAGCACAGTCCCCTGTACATACTCCCAGACATACACGGACATATTATTCCAATATTATTTCTTTCTCTTCTTTTCCTCAAACAGAGATTCTATTGTCTTCTGACTCACCCTGGGGTCTATGTAATCCCTTTCTAGTGTGTAAGTGTCGTTTGTAATTCCCTTCCAGCCCTTGCTTTCTCCCACCACTGCTCTTCAGGGCACATTTAATGATTAATGTGTGTGTAAGCATTTATGGAGTTCTTTGATTTCTCTAGTCATTTAAGCTGCAATTAATTTCTTCTTCCATGAAAGAATTAATTATACTGAAGCCTGATCATCTATTCTTCCTAGACAGTTTGGAGGGGCTGAGGAGGAGGAGGAGGAGGAGGCCAGAGGAGCGTCTGCATGCTTGCACGTTGCTGCGTGCATCCGGTTCCTTCCTGGGCCCACATTACTTATTGTTTCCCATCCTGCATTTTCAGTGCTGTGGGGACTGATTTCGTTTTGGTGTTTTGAGCGGTTGTGGCTAGAGCAGGGCTCTGTCTTCCAGTATCAGGGGAAAGCCTCATTCCCCTTGATTCCTTGTAGCAAACACACCGAGCTCATATTCTGTGTGAGAACAAGATGTATGGGAGTAATCAAGTTGGGGAGAAATGTCCTTCTCCACGTGGGCATGCTCTGAGGTCTTGGGGTTTGGGTGCCGCTATGTGCTACCTGTTTGTGTCCTTGATGTACTGGACTCAGTGCTGCATTGGCACAGAGGACCAGAACCCTCTCCCTGCTCATCTCTCTACATTTGCCTCCTCTGACCATTCTTTTTTGTCTCTTCTTGTGTCCCTCTGCCCACACACTTCCTGTCTTTTTTGTCTCACTTTGCTTAAGTGCCTCTGTTCTCCAGTGTTCTGGTTTTTTCTTCACCTTCCATTTACCCAGTGTTCTAAGTTTAGTTTCTCTGCTTCCAAACCTTGTACTTTCTCCCTCCCCTGTTGTTTTCAGTGGCTTGGCCAGTGATGTCACCATGCACCTAATCGGCTAAGCTGGACACCACTAGATCATTGTAGATCTCTTCTCTCACCTCCAGTTGGTTTTCAATGAGACACTGCTCCTGTCCAGCATCTTATCTCCGTGCCCTGCCCCCCAGAGCTCCTATCACAGGCTTAGACTATGCCAAGGTCCTGAATACCTCTACCAGTATCTTACTTTTTCTTTTATAAAAACAATTCTGAATATGCCACATCCCTGAAGATAGGTGTCCCTTTGATTGCTGAATGCTACACAATAAAATTCAGATGCCCAGTATGGCATACACAGGCCCACATCGTCTGACCTTGGCCTTCTCTTCTGCAATTGTCTATTCCCACAACTACATACCAGACACACTAATATCTTAGTATTTTTAGAGGATGCTTTTCTGCCAATGCCCATTTTTCCCCCCAAATTCTCTTTTTATTTTCTGTAACTGGCAAAGATCTATTCTTTTTTCAAAACTATCTTGTGAAGTTTCCTGGTTTTTTTCACATTGAAGAAACTGTTCCTCTATGTGTGAACTGATTGTTGTCCAAACCTCTCTCATGACATCTGACCCCACATTGAGTTATTAGAAAAAAAACAATGCTTTGCATTTGCAGAATAATTTATAGACGTCAAAGCTTTTTCACAGACTTTCTCTCCATGGTGAGTTGGAAAAGGCAGAGATATGAAAGGGAGGTTGTGTTTAACAGCACTCTGGTGTCTGTTCTATTCTGGTCATTTTTGAACCCTGCGTACTGTTATCTGCACCTTTAATAACAAGGAAAGTGTGTCAAACCTCCTGCCACTTAGGAGGAGAAGAGCCTGGGCAGAGCACTTGGTGGGGATGGCCAGCCAACCCTGTTCTTGAAAGCAATAGCCTTGAATTAAAGACAGAAAGACCCAGGGGAAATCTCTATGAACTCTTGAAGCTAGGAATTCTTTTTTTCGCTAAAAAATTCTTTGTAAAACATTGAATACCTTTTTAAAACATAAACTTAAGCTAAGAAGTTCTCAACCTCTTTTCATCTTCCTTTTTGTTTTAAATGGAATTAGCCCTTTCTGGTTAATCAGTGCCCAAAGCAAAGAAAACCTAAGGGCAGTTGGCACTGGGTAATTTAGA
This sequence comes from Carollia perspicillata, assembly GCA_004027735.1. Taxonomy (NCBI): domain Eukaryota; kingdom Metazoa; phylum Chordata; class Mammalia; order Chiroptera; family Phyllostomidae; genus Carollia; species Carollia perspicillata. The sequence continues at coordinate 12,114 of PVKM010007543.1, read as the reverse complement.
CACTCGCTACAGGTTAAACCAGAAGAGAGGGAGAGAGGGGGGACTCAGAAGGCCTTTATTGGACTACCCAAGTAAGCACGTAATTATTGAATTTTAGCCTGAGAGGATTTAGCCTCTAATAATAGCTGGAGAATAAGGCCTGGAAAAGTCAAGCACCCCTCAGGACCCTCACCATTAATGGCTGTGAACTCCCCAGAATCCTTCCCCAGCCTCATTAATATACACAAAAGTATTTTAAAAATACATTATGAGACAAAATAACTGAGAGCACACTAATACAGCTGATCGTGAGTTTGCGCCTTCGTTTTGGGTGAATTAGGTGGATGATAACAGTAATAAAAGCCACGAACTTTGTACTGCTTTGTCTCATTTGGTCCCCAACAAAACCCTGTGAGATGCTATAATGAATGACCACAAGCTTAGCAGCTTAGAACAACGCAAATTCATGATCTTACGGTTTTGGAGATCAGAACTCAGGAATAAGTCCCACAGGACTGAAGTCAAAGGGTCTATATGCCTGGTTCCTTCTGGAACCTTTGAAGGGAGGGTCCATTTTTTTTCCTGTTATTCGGCTTCTAGTGGCTACCTGCTTTCTTGGCTTATGGCTCCTTCCTCCTTCCAAGGTTATCGCTCCAAACACTTTCCGTCATCACCTAAACTTTTCTGCCTCTGATCCCTCCTGCATCCCTCTTATAAGCATCTTTGTGATTATACTGGGCCCACCAGATAATCCAGGAAAATCTCATTATGAAATTCATTTTTTAAAGATTTTATGTATTTATTTTTAGAGAGAGGGGAAGAAAGGGAGAAAGAGAGAGAGAGAGAAACATCAATGTGAGAGAGAATGAGCCCCGACCTAGGCCTGCAACCCAGGCATGTGCACTGCCTGGGAGTTGAACTGCTGACCTTTTGCTTTGCAAAACGATGCCCAACCAACTGAACCACACTGGTCAGGGCTCATAGTGAAATTCTTAACTTCATTTAAGGTAATATATTCACCTGTTCCAGGGACATATTGGCAGAAAGGATACTATCCCACCAACCACAGACAGGTACTATTCTACAGCTGAGGAAATTCAAGCTCAAAGAAATTAAGTAACGTCCATAAAGTTAGATAGTTAGTGAAGAGTAGTCATTCATTTTTTACCACTACCTCTGGAATTGAGTTAGAAGGAATAAGAAATAAATGATATAAGTGATCTCAAGGTAATTACAATATAGTATTATTAGATTTTTTACCAAAAATATACTAAGGCTATGGTCTAAATTTTAAAATATGGCCTATCGTAAAGAAAAAGAAGGTTCTAAACCTTTAAAAAATGAAACATTCTTCAACATAATTAAAAGAATTATAAAGGTAATCCTTGGGCTATAATAGGCCACCACCCAGAGTTAGTCATCATGCTGGCTGCTGTGAGCTGATATTTTAATTTTCAAAGCTTAAATCAGCTTCAGTGCATTTCTATCCCTTGGTAGTGGGTGGCCACTCTATATGCAGAATAAAGCTAACATTTTAAAAACTTGACAGAATTTCTTTTTAATTTTCGAAGCCAGCTATCACATTTCCCTTAACCTCTCTCTTCTCTCAGTTGAATATCTCAATTTCAAAATCAGTTAGCCATTTATATGAAATGGATTTTTGATGACCTAGTGTCTTAATATAAGTTCCCCTAGAAACTCTCTAGTTTGTCAAATGAGTCTCATAAAATGTGGGTTCAAAGATTGAACACAATATTATAGTTATAGTTTAATAATACTGAATACAGTTGAGATGTTCCCCTCCCTTAATTGGAAGGTGGACCTCTGTAATCTTGCCTTATTGACATGGAATTAATGGAAAGTTGGAAAAACAAGCATATTTCCAGAAAGCGAAACAAAAAAACTATTTTAACCTGTATCTTGACCGATAACCCAATGCAGTCCAGAGAAAGAAGAAAAACATTCTTTTACACTTTGATCACCTGTCCGTGCTGTATAGGCAACCCTGATGGGGTAAGAGGCCTGCCTTCCTTGACCTCTCTCTATCTCGCCCTCCTCCCCTCTCCCTCTCCCCTTTCCTTAATATGTTTGATTTATAAATAAACTTACATGTTACAACATGTATGTAGGCTATGAAACAATAATGAATTAAACCAATGTGAAGTTTAGGAAGTAGGACGTTACAAATGCTGGTGATATTGAGTAGAAGGTGTGCCTTGTTGATCCTGTCTCCTACCTTCCTCCACTGTGATACACCACTATGAGTTTTACATTTATTATTACAGTGTTTTTAGTTTTATTGCATGTGTATGTATCTCCCTAAATAATATATTTTTAATTTTTGCTTGTCTGTGGGCTTTATAAAAAATAGCAGCGTGCCATATATACTTTCCTGCAACTTGCTTTTGATTCACAGTTGCATTTCTGAGATTTATCAGTCCTATGAAGCTAGAATTTGTTCCTTTACCCCAGCTATATAATAGTCCAGTGTGTGAACATACCATTTTATTTATATGTTCTTCTATGGATGGACTTTTGGGTTATTTCCTGATTAGGGAGTTTATTTCCAGTGGTTTGCTGTTGTAAAAATGCTGCTATGAATTTTGTGCTCATGAATAAGAGTTCTCCAGGAGGGGAGTTGCTGGGTCAGAGGGCTCATAGATTCTTCACCTAGTAATTCAGCGTGGTTGAACCAACTGACACTCTCTTCATCACTGTATTAGGGTTCTCACTGCTTCATGGCCCTGACATTTGATAATATCATGCTCTTAAATTTCACCCATCTAAGAATGTGTCTTATTGTGGTCTGAAAAAGTATTTCTAATACTTTTATTTCTAATGAGGTTTAATATCTTTTCATATTTTTTTTACCATTGATACTTGCTTTTTTGGTGAGATACTGCTCATATTTTCCCCCGTTTCTCTCTAGCATAATTATGCACTAGCGTAATTTCTTCAGTAGTTGATGATTTTCTCTCCGATTGTCAATGCCAAGGCTTTCATAAGTTAAATTTTCATTTATGTGAGACTGCGTTTGATCTTTCTATTCTATTTCACTGGGCAATTTCTGTGTTTCTGTGTCAATACCTCATGTTTGTTTTCCCTTCCCTCTTTCATTTTCCATTCTGCCTTCCTTTAAGGATTCTGGATCTTTCATTCCATAATGCACTTTATGTCTAAAGTCAGCCAGTTTTTTAGGAATATCCTGATAGACTCCATGGTCAGTAACATAACCGACAGCTAAGTCTTGACAGGGGAGATTCCCTCTCAAAGCCTATGCCAGTATGTTATAAAGTCCCCATCACCAGCAGAATCACCAGGGATGATAGGAGGGAAGGGGACAAAGAATACATTACTCTTTAAGTTCTCACTAATTTTTTCCATATTTTTCATCATATCACTCTGCTGACTCAATTTTTTTCTACTAAACTGTTATCATTCAGTTATCCCCCAAGCATGCACTTCCTAATTAATTTTTATATCAAATGCAGTACTTTAAATTTTGCTCTCTAAATTTCATCTGATTCATTTGGACCCATCGTTCATGTTAGTTTTGTAATATGATTACATTACCTCAACTATCCACAACCATTGAACTGTGATGATAATCCTCTCTATCTTCATCTAAACCAGTAAACATTTTGACAGGACAGAGCTCAATAGCCTATTTCTACATAACAGCTTCTCTATTGACACTGATTACTTAATTAACAATTGTTCACTTTATCTATCCATTCTTCCTCATTCAGGTTGTGTGACATCGTACCGTCTTACTCCATCTCACCATCTACCATCTTACTCCAGGGTATCTTGTAAGACTTTGTCAAGCACCTCGCTGAAATAATCATATAATGTCATTGGTATACCTTGATATGTATGTATATGCAATATAATTTAACATATATATGTTATATCATATGTCACATATCACATATATACTAGTTTATGTCTCTTCCCCAATCTTATGCTGCTCCTTATTGATTACCTCATCACTTTCTTTCCATTTCATTCATAGACCATGTATTTAAATGTAACTTCTAGAATTGTGCTTTTTATGGGTATGATGTTGTCTTTCATACCTACCTTTCATTGCCCTCAGCTCCCTCTTTTGATAGTAAAGACATGTTTTTCTCATATCTATATGAGAAAAATTGATAATACATAATATATACCTTCTCATGTGTATGCATGTACATGAAAAGCTGATTTGTTGCTTGCTTTTTTCTCTACGTTACTTCTGAAGATCTAATTCCCCTGTTCCTAGAAACTTACACAGAATTAGGTGCTCACTTTGAACCTCATTGCTCCAGTTTACTACCAAAGTTAACCATTTAAGGTCCCTTCATTGCAATTTGAAGATCATCGTTTTTGATGGAAATTACAAAGGCCACAAGGAGAAGGATTATTTTCCTTCCTCTTTGTCATATGCCGATTGTCTCATGCTAGCATTGCACCATCTCGCTGGAGCCATGAGTCTAGCTCTTCCTGTTCTTCCTGCCCTGAATATAACTAAAAATGCATTTTGACAAACTCAGCATTTTTCTTTGCAAGCTTCAGCTCATCCTTAACTCTAGCTTTATTGAGGTTATTCTGACATCTGATCATGCTGCACAACCAAACTGGGCTAGGAAACATAAAAGAAAGCTTGTCACGACCAGGTGAAGCCGGACCTTAAACAAACACCAATATTACTGGTGACACTGGCAAATAATCTTGCTGAGAGCTCATTCCCAAAAGGGAACTGGGGACTAAGAAGATAGATTTGATCACATGAGACGGAGGCACTCATGAACTCTGTGCATGAAGCTGCTACCATATGACAAAGGACATTCTTTATGATATCTGAAGGATGGTTCTGAAATAGCATCTGTGCCTAAGAAAGCCATATCTTCAGTAACTAAACCAATAACAGGCACACGGTGCTCGACAAAAATGTATGTATAAGAATTAGAACAATACATATTGGGGAGAGGAAAAATATTATATCCTTCCAGTCACATGAAGGACCAAAGTGGAGAATGTGGATTTAATTTTTCATATTATCATTGAGCTGATTTGACAGTTTCATGTTAAGATTCTGACCACTCGGTTCCCAGGGAAACATTAGTGGTGAAATATGAAAAATGCTTCTTGGAAAATGCATTGCCTCAACAGATTAAAGACACATAAGCTAGAGCAAGTGTTCAAGTCCTCCTTGTTTGAACTGAAAGGGAAGGAAGCAAAGGAAGAAATTAATGGAGCTTTTTAAGCGTCAGTCTTTTTCTGATGTTTTAAATAAAAGCCTCTGGGAATGGGTCGAGAAGGAAGAAGACTAACCACGTCTTCTTGGTTAAAATATTGTTAAACTAATGATGCAAGGTCAAACATCCCAGAAAGGCATTTAATGTTTTCTTTTAATAGGAATAATTAAAACTGTGTAAATATTCCCAATTAGCACTCTCTAAGTTTGTAGAAAACTTCAAAGTCTGTGCATGTGTGTGTTGAAAGGGGTGGGGGGAGAGATGGAGAACACTTCTTCTTTTCCTAGGGTTCAACGATTCAATATATGATGTAGCACAGGGCTTTGCAGAAATTAAGTTGTTTGACAACTCCTGGTATTGTGGGTAATAATCTCTTAAATTGCTCAAGTCCTTTTGGAAACGGACATGGCGTAAATGATGGATTAACAACCCATTTCCTACTTATTTGTGTTGATTCTGTATGTCACCATTCACTTGCTAAGCCTTCATTCACATTGAGGCCTTTTTTGGTTATAAAAAATATACAAATGGTGTAAGCTGTGTTAACTGGTTACTGGCTGGAAGAGAGAGGTTTTCCTCAGTTACAGATCCAACTTCAGTGCAGGATTTGCTATTTTTAATCCCCGAATTTAGAAGCTTAATTCCATTAAAAAGGGAGGAAGTTGTCAAGGGAGGGTTGCTAAAAGTTCATGCTAAATTCGCTTAGAACCAGATTGTGTTCATTAATATTTATACATCTATGGTTGGGAAAGGGTGATTATGCTTCTTTAAAAACACTGGGTATTCATTTCCCACGTATCCCCCAGCCTTCTGATCAGGGAAGGTGGGCTTTCATTGCACACTCAATGAGATACAGATGGGAACCATCTGGCGCCCCATCCCCTTTTTGTCAAAAACCTTGTCTTGTCTCTCACGTGTCAGTGATGAATGGAAAGATTTCAATCTCTATCTGAACAATGCAGTTGGAATCCCTCAGCTAGCCAACGGTTTTTTGGCAAGCATCGATGGGCTTAATATTTTAAAGAAACCAGCAATCATTTTAATTCATTAGTTGAGGCCTGTTGTTCTAGGCAGTGGTTTTGATTTGTATTTTGGGCATTGGCTTTGTCTTTGATTCACAAGCATCTTCCATATGGGTGTATTTTCTTTTACACAGTATAAATTATGGGGACAAAAGCGGCAGTTTTATCTGATAAAATGACCAAATTGCTGACCGTGTTTTTTTTAAAAAAAAATCATCTTCTGTATTAATTACGAATCACATGAAGAGTTCAGACCAAAATTTCCTCGTTGGCTGGTACAGAGCATAAATCAGAGCACACAGAATTGAGCTGACCCAACTCCGGACAATGAATCTAAAACTCAGCGCCGTCGCAGCTTTGTGAGAGGAAACTGGGCACAGACCCGTCTCAGAGCATCATGGGTGCGACCCCTCTATGGCTTGTCTGTTGGCTGAAGGTGACTTCCTGGTGGAAGCAGAGTGGTTGACTCACGTGGTGAGCTTTGACAGTGATAATTTGGCTAGCAAAAATCACACTGGTTTTCCTGCACTCCACGTTTATAGAAAAGGGTGAATCATCAAAAGAAAAGTTGATGCCAGAGCCTTACCTAGTAAAACTCGTTTCCAGAGGACTCCCAGAATTGGTCGAGATTCAGGCTGTGTTGTCTTCTGTGGCGGTTACAGGCCCCACCGCTGGCGCTTGTGTGGGGCTCTAGTTTAGAGAGCATATAACATATGCAAGCTCCCTTATTTAATTGTAATTATTGTGTTAATACATAGGATTTATTTCCTGCCAGACGCTGTGCTGAAGGCTATATGTATCTTCATTCATTTCACCCTTACAACCACTCGGCTAGACAAATTCTATTATTATCCTCATCTTTACAGATAGAGAAAGTGACATTCAGAGGGATTAAGAACTTGCCCAAGTCCCATAGCTACTAAATGGTAACTCGGTGACTGAGATCCACATATGAATCTGTGCACTTAACCACTGAGCATACTATTCCTCACAGTAACCGTAGAAGATAGCAGTCATTTTTCTTATCTCTGCTTTTTGCACAGGAAACTAAAGCACGGAGAATTTTCTTCTGAGAGCCTTTCATTTTAAAGGAAATAAAGGCTTTTTTTGAGTAAGTCATGTACCTGGATAGTCCTCTTTTCTTTTACAATGAAACCAGATTTAATAAATAGATTACCATAAAAAAGTGTTGATTTATTACCATAAAAAAGCATATAAAAATACCCATAATCATACCTGATACACTGTACTAGATATAGTCACAGACCATTATAAAGCACTATGACTCATCTCCTTAGAATTTCATAGGACTGGCCTGGTGTTACATGTTCACTTTACATACAAAGCAGTAGTCTGACGCATAGATTAACATTGATACTTCTGCCACGTGAAGATCAGGCATGAGTGCTGAAGTGCATTGGACCAGTTGCCACCCTCAAGTTGTGTTCCAAATCTACTTTGTAGGTTAACTCCTAGGAACACAGAATTTACTTGCCTATGGAAACAGTGGTTGTTAGGACCCCCTTTTAAAAAATTCAGAAGATAAGGCTGCAGCAGCCAGGTAAAACAGGTAGCAGAGCAGGTAATTTTCATCAGTCCTCTCCTTCTTTACCTCGTAAATGCTCTCCTTTCTTCTGTTGACTGCCCCCTTCCCAAGCTATTGCAGTTATTTCATGTTGTACTGCAAACTACCCTACAACTCAGTGGCTTATAATAACAACGATTGACTCTTTCTCACAATTCTGTGAGGACTCCAGGTGGGGTTGGCTGGGCCGTTGTTTTCTCCATTTGGCATTGACTGGAGATCACTCATTCAGCCTGACTCATCTGTGGCTGGGCTGGGCTGGGCTGGAAGTTCCAGGAGAGTCCTATTCAATTATCAGGTGACCTAGCAGTTCTCACGTGGCCTTGCCATGTAGTAGTTTTGGCTTCCTCACCATGTGGTGGTTTGAGGGCAGTCAGGCTTCTCACATGGAAGCTGGTTTCCAAAAGGGAAAAAGGAAAAACCACCAATCCCCTGAAGTCTTAGTCTAACAACTGCCAGGACCTAGCAACCCAGCACGTAGCTTCTTCCACATCCTGTTGGTCAAAGCAAGTTACAAAGCGACTCTAAATATAAAAGGGAGGAGAGATGGCCTCTACCTCTTCTAAGAAGGTGGTGGGGGGGACATGTGCATATCAGGAACGAAAAAACTGACGGTGGCCACCTTTGAAGACTGTCTTCTATACCTTCTCTTCACTGTATTATGGAGAATGCTGAGGTGTAAGGTCTCAACTTTTCAAAGTAGAACCTATCGACGTGGTCCTGTCCCAAGACTAAGTTCAGTGGATGCCAGCGATGTGAAAATTCTTCAGCAGCAGTAAAAGAATGGGGAATTCATGAACATCCCTCTTTCCACTCCTGTTTTGCCATTAAAAAAATCAAACATCCAAGTTTATATCTGGGGAGGAAATTAAGAAGGGTGACTATATTGGTATTAGTTTCAGCGGTGAGTACCAGAAACCCAAAATAACAGTGAAGCAGAAAGTTTATTTGTTGCTCACATAAAGTTCACAAGCAGGCAGTATAGGGCTATAGGGCTGGCCTGGCTTCTTCTAGGCCAGTACGCCATGCCCAGAGAAGGACCGGAAAAATGCCAACTCTTCCATAATTACTGCACAGATCAAATCCATATCCTGTCCCAAGTTTCGATGATCACAGTTCATGGGGCTGTTACTATGGGCCATGACCCACCTGTGCCACTAGGTTTCCCAAATGTCCACTTTCCATGGAAGTGATGAGAGCAGTCTTTATGAATAATTACAGTAGAAAGAGCATCAAGCTCGATACAACTTGCCTAGCTCTCCTAAGCTACTAAAATGTAAAATGAGTTACTTACTACTTTGTTCTATTTCCCTTTTTATGAAAACCACCTGAAATTATTTTTACTGTCAGTGGAAGTAGTAAAAGAATTATCCTCAGGATGGAGGAGACAGACCCATAAATGCCACTTCAGCATATTTGCGTTAACGGAGTAGAAGACGCATCTGATTAGGAATCAGATCAGCACGAGTCTTCCGATAATCAGGTGAGCACGAGTCTGCAGGCAGATAACAAATGTGTTGCAACCTCAGTTCCAACAACCTGCATGATGGAGATGGTAGCACATGGGCTGTAGACGGTGTGTAGGAAAAGGAGACATCAAACGAAATAATGACGGGAAAGTGAGGGAAAAGAAATCGCCCCTGCGAACTTCGGATATTTCACTTGAATTTTGTGAATAGCATCATCATCATTTTACATTATAATCAGGGCAGTCCACTCTGCTTCATTCTGAACTGTCCATTAAGGTCATTGAGAATGCAGATCCCACCCATTTTGCAGCTTCTTTGTTCTGTGGCATGGCTGCTGTGGCAGCGCTCTGGGTGGCGGTTATCACTTTATTAGTCGAGCCTGAAACTGTGCAAAGGAAAGAAAGACATTATGACCACAGCACTTGAGTCCTCAGGCCTTTTCTGGCTTTCATCTCATTATTCTGCTCCTGGGCCCTCTCGGGACCGTGCTATTATTAGACCCATTCACAGGACAGGAGCACACCTTAGAGACTGCTGACTTGCCAAAAGTTCGTTAGGGAAGAGGAAGTGGAGCCAGGATTCGAATCCAACAAGCTCCTGAGCCCCTGCTCATTGTGAACCTCCACACTGTCTAAGCAAGGCTCGGAGAAGGGGAGGGAAGGTTCAGCACAGAGACAGTCTCAGAGCCAAGGCTAGCTGCCCTGGCATGTGGCTTGGGTGGTCACACAGGGCCCCGTGCTCTGAAGGGCCCCACGCTCGATTCACAGTTCTGCTGGTGCCATCTCAGAATTCCTAACCACTTTTGAACAAGTGGCCCCTCACTTTCATTTTCTGTTGGACCTCGCAAACATAGCCAGTTCTGGGAGACACTAAGGTAAGAGAAGGGATGAAAGAGAACAGCCCGCCTTACTTCTACAAAGTAACGTGTAAGGCAAGGGCAAAGGGGAGGGGCGGCTAACATTTGCTGAGCACCTGTTATCTGCCAGGTATGTGTCACGTCACTTTTGTACCCATTAATTAATTTTACCTCCAGAAAAACTCTGTGAGGTAAACAAGTTCATCATTTCACAGATAAGGAAATAGAGGATCGGAGCAATTCAGTGATTTGCATAAGGTTACACAGCTGAGAAGAGGTGGAGCTGGGATTTAAAGCCAAGTATGTTCTTATTCTTTTAACCCCTCCAGGCTGCTCCATGGTCAAGATAAAAAATACCTATTCTTCATGGGTACCTTATTATGAGTTGATTTTCCCCCAACTCTGCAGAAATAGATTAAACTATGATTAAAGGTATATAGTTTACAAAAATGCAGAGTTTCTGTCTGCAAAGCTTATTAACTTTTTCTCAGTTAAGCCTGATGTAATGAAAGGTTCTCAAAGATAAACCTGTGATATGTAACTATGACCAAGATAAGATATCAGAATTACTGGGCACATTACTGGACTGTGTGATGTTATTTTTATAAGCTAATTGCATCAAGGTTCTTAGATCTATGAATAGCAATAAACTAGGAGCCCAGTGACCTGAATTCTACTTTTGACTTTAAATAACCTTGGGTAAGTCATTTGACTTCTTTGAGTCTCAACTATGAATTGAAAACAAAACAAAAAAAAGGATTCTTCAACTTTGGGAAAAATGGTTTCATCACAATTACAGCCCTAAGTAGAATTCTTTTTTTTTTTCTTTTTCCACTCCGGGAAGGAAACCTAAAATGGCTTTACATTGAAAGGGAGGTCCTTAGGCAAGAAGGAGGGGAGGAAAGAGAAGAAAGGAAGGACCTGTATCCCAGTACACTGAAGGTTCCTTGAGTGGGCTGGTTTCTTCACTCTACCTGTGGACCTTAAGTCTCTCTGCCTCTAGTAGCCAGGGTTGCTTGCCTGGGATAGCAGTGAGCCTGCCAGCAAGCTGGGAGGGGTCCTGCGTGATGGTGTTTGAAGAGGAAGAAGGTGGGCTCTCTATACTTTCCTAGTATTTCTCAATCATCATTTGTGTCTTTTTCTTTCTATTTCATTGCCCTATGGGCAAGGACCAATGGCCCTCTCCTAGCTATTGTTCTAGGATTGATTGGGAGTGGTTTCACGGTTATAGGCCCAGGCTCAACTGACAAGAATGCTATGATTGATAAATGGTGCCTGTCATGGGAACTGAACTTATAGGGGATGATAGATGTGGCTCATATCTCATCCATTAGATATCTGCTATCCTAGCTCAATGTAGACTTTCTAGAAATGTTTGTTGGATGTCTAAACAGCCATTTCTGCTGGTGTTAACTTTGTTGTAACTACGAGGAAACTGCAGTCCCAGAAGTTGTCTAAGATTTTTGAAAATTTAGGGCATTGTCCTAGTGAAGTGAAAAATATGGATTTTTTTCTTGATTTCTCAGAATGTGGATCATAAAATATTTGCATCAGAATCACAGAGTGAGCTTGTTTCAGCTAAATATTCCAGGGCCACACCTAGACTTGCTAAATCAAAATCTTTGGAGGACAAGACTCAGGAATCAACATTTTCATGAGCATTCTCGGTGATGTGTGTGTGCACCTGTGTGCACGTTGAATTTGCAGAATCATTGCCTTATAAATTTGGGTAAGAAAAGGTGTATCTTTAAAACTGGCAATATTTTTATTTAGTACATCACAATATGAACTAAGAAGCCACTTTGCAAATGGCGCTGGGATTCCATAGAGAGTTATAAATACCCAGTTTAAGTAACTAAATTTTTCAGTGTTAGATATGGAGGATCTAGAAAAGTAAAACTTAAAAACAAGTAAAGTAACTTTTAAAAAGTCTTATAGTTGTGCCCTGGCTGGTGTAGCTCAG
>PVKM010007542.1:0-41247 GCA_004027735.1 Carollia perspicillata | reverse complement strand
ACTGCCCCCGAGGAGTTATTCCCAGACGCCCCAGGTAACAGGCGTAAGTAGTCCAGTCACCCCGCTGTACAGGATGGAGTGCAGAAGTATGTTTGCAGTTGTTCATATGGGAAATAATACAATAATTAATAAATAATGATACAAGAATAAACTGTTTTGTATACTCACAAATGTAAACTGACTTTTGCCCCACCCTGTAAATCAACCAACTCCCATTTTATGTCCACCTTGGTCTTTTGGGAGTTCATCAGTCCTCGGGAGCCTAATCTCTTCTGGTCATCAGACAAAATGAAGTTTCTGAAAGCCAGCTACAGCAGTGCCCCTTTATCCATGGTTTTCCTATCGCGGGCTTTAGTTACCCACAGTCAACTGTGGGCCGGAAGTGTTAAATGAAAAATTCCAGAAATAAAAATTTCATAAGTTTTGCCCTGGCTGATGTGGCTCAGTGGACTGAGCGCCGGCCTGTGAACCAAAGGGTCACTGGTTCTATTCCCAGTCAGGGCGCATGCCTGGGTTGTGGGCTGGGTCCCCAGTAGGGGGTGAGCGAGAGGAACCACATGTTGCTGTTTTTCTCCCCCTCTTTTTCCCTCCCTTCCCCTCTTCCTCCCTCCCTTCCCATCTCTCTAAAAATAAATAAAGTCTTTAAAAAATTACATAAGTTTTATCTTGCACACCATTCTGAGTAGTGTGATAAAAGCCGATGCCTTCCCACCCTGTCCCTGGCACAATGTGAATCATCCCTTTGTCCAGTGTAGCCACACTGTCGACACTGTCCCCACACACTAGTTACTTAGTGGCCGCCTGGGTCATCAGACTGACCACTGCAGAATCCCAGGACCTGTGTTCACGTCACCGCTACAGTCGCCAATGCTGTGTCACAGTGCCTACGGTGTTTGCCTCCCTTCATCTCACGCTGAGGCACTGTAGCACCTCGCGTCATCACAAGAAGGGTGAACACAGTGCAACGAGATATTTTGAAAGAGGGAGAGACCACCTCCGTGTAAGTCTTGTTACTGTATGTTGTTATCATCGTTCTACTTGATTATTGTTGTTAATCTCTGACGGTGCCTCATGTATAAAGTAAACTTTAGCCTAGGTATGTAGGTAAAGGAAAAAATAGTCTACACAGGGTTCAGAGCTGTCTGCAGGCCCAGGCACCCACTGGGGGTACTGGGATTGTGCCCTACAGATAAGCGAGGACTGCTGTACCTGGGTTTGCACCCAGGATCTGCCTCTTCCGGCTGTGTGACCCTTGTCTGGGCTAACAATCCCACCTCAGAAGGCTGATATAAAGATCAAATGGGTTAATACATGTAAAATGCTTAATATGAAACCCGGCATGTAATGAGTACTATATGGATTTTTGCTCTAATTGCTATTACTGAGCCAAGGATGACCCTGAAATGGAAGGTGGCGACCAGCCTGGCTGGTGCACTTGAATAAGACAATGCAAACACCTCCTGGAAGATCTGATGTGGGACCGTCAGCCACTGCAAGTGTTTGGATTGGAGCCCGGATACAGAATAGCAGCCTGTGGACACAAGGGCTTTGATTGAGGGAGAACATTTACTGAGCCGAGCGTGGAAAGAGGGGACCAGACAGAATCACGTTCACTCGTGCATTAGAAACAAGCCTGCGATGGTCCCATGGGTGCTTCCCAGGGAGCTGCATCGTCACAGATCTTTACAGTCAATTTAGGGATCTTACAGGTCACGTTGCATAGCTCCCCTCTGGGTTCTCCCCCACGTGTTATCATGAGTGGAGAAACCAATGCCCAGAGAACTGTCTCCCAACCAGCATCGGGGGCAGAAGCCAGAGCTAGAACCACTGTGTCTTGACCCCTGGCACCCTCTGTCCTGCACCCTGTGTTAACCACAAATCAGTATGGCACACAGGGACATGAGGAGCCAAATGGGACATACCCACCACCTGGCAAGACCTTCAAAGTCAAGGCAGTAAGGGCCGGCAGAGTTTTCGGAATGGCCTGAGACCATAGGAAGAAAAAGTCCAGGCCGTCTGAGAAAAGCCCATTGCTTAAGCTGAATAATCTCAACAGGCTGAGTAGGAGGGTCTCTGCAAAGTGCCCAAGTGTAAAACAACATCGGTCCACGGTCAAAATTCAGCATGAATCTAAAAATAAACACACTGAAGAAAAAAAGGTAAACCCTGAAATTCAATAGACGGGATGGGGCAGGGATATCGGCATTCTGACGTCCACTAATGAGGAAGCTGGCTGTGTTTGGCGAACGGGTCGGATGACTTGGGCCTCTGGTGTTAGGTTTCAAGATGAAACTTTTTATTTGAACTCAATCATTACGCATCCATTGGACTGTGGGCAAATGGCACCTTAGAAGTGGATAGGTCGTAGAACCCAACTGGCAGCAATCCAAGCTCTCGTTTCTCATCGGTCCAGGGTTACACAGCCAGCATTTTCTGGAGTATTAACTGGAGTGCTCTACTTTCTCCATGAGCAGGCAGCCTTCCCAGGTGCCAGGGGACACGGAATGGCCTCTGACGACTCTGCCTTCAGAAGTTCTTCCATGGCCTCTGGGCCTGTGAGTTATTGCAACAGCCTCCTCATCAGTAGCTCTTTTTATTTTTCCCTTTGATCCACACCTCACAGAGCTGCCGCATTGTGCTTCCTGTGTTACCACTTCCTGCCACACCTTCCAGGAGTCCTTTGCCTGCAGAATAGGTCCAAACTCCTTGTCTGGCATTGTACAAAGCCCACAGCTGAGCCAGAATCATCTCCTTATGAAGCTGTCTTTCTCCCATTCTCCCAATAGGTGCCTACTATTTCAGCACACGTCTTGACTCTTCTGAGTTTAGGGGTTTCTTCCTGCAAGCTCCTCCCTCCCTGAAATTTGCTGCACCCTGCTCCTCACCCTCCAGCCAGAGACTCCCCCTCAGAGCGCCTGGCTCCTCCATGGTGGTCCTATCCCACAGGATGCAAGGGTGGGAGCACTGCTCTGAATCCTAGGTCTATCCACTAAACTACGTGTGACCCTGGCCAACTTGCTAAGCCTCCCCGAGTCTCAGTTTCTACACCTGCCCAGAGAAATGAGAACAATACGTATACCCCATGGGACTTGTGTAAGATTTATGAAATTAGTTCTTGCACGAGGCTTGCCACATAATAGGTGCTCACTGAGCCTCTCCCTCTTTCTACTACCTTCATTCTAAGTTACCACTGATATACAAATATTGTCATCTCTCCTTGAATATATGAGTCCCAGTCCCTATTATCTCCTGAGGGCACCTAACAAGTGTCTGGCACAGAGCAGACCCTCATGCTTATTAACAGAGAAGGGCCATACCCAGGTCCCGTGCTCTCTCTCTTTCTATGATGGAAAACCTTCTTCGGTGAGCCAAAGTGCCCTATGCGTGTGCTTTTGGGTATTGTGTCCTACAGGTACCTCTCTCAGTGACCCAACCAAATGAGACACAGCACTCACAGAGAACGCCAGAGACGTGCGTTTTGAATCTGCTCCCGGAATTCCAGCTCCACTCCAGACTCAGGAACATGCGCGTATTAGTAATGGGTGGACACTTGCAATGGAAACCTCCAGAAGATGGAGCCTGCTTAACTCTCAGCAGAAGTGACAGTGGTTTTAAACTTCGCTGTTTTCAAAATAAAGCCCTTTCTTCTTTGAAGTCTACTTGGTGTTCTACTTGGAATACTAATATATGAAGCAGCCAAAAGTGGGACTTCTCTGAATGGAGTAAAAGGAGGAGTGTGAACGTCCCCTTGCCATAGCGCACGCAGGGTCTACATGTCCAGAAGTGTGAGGGCACGTGTGTGTTTTGCACACGCACAAAGGGGAGCTCCTGACGCACCTAAATCAAAAAGCTGGTTCGAAAACTACAACTCAGAGGAGTAAGTGGATGGTTTAGGAGAATGGGCAGCTCTACTCCTCACTGGTGAAAACACATCTGCTAGACAAACACGCAGATGAGTGAATACAATGTCAAGGGACTTTACATCCTGCTCACATGACTGACCTATGAAACAGGTCAGTGTCAGATGCTTCACAAATGGCACTGCAGCTCATGTTCTAGAAGGAGAGAACTATGGGGAGCAGGAGGTGGTTCTGGGGCACCGAGGCCATGCCGCCCCGGGCAACCCTGGGCACGGCGTCCTGCCTGCCTCGCTCCCTGCTGACACTAGCTGCACAGGGACCCGAGGACTGATTGGCGACCTGCCACCCCCGAACGCTGGAGTTCTCTACAGGAAGCCCTCAGGTACTGTCGAAACTTAGAAATCATTTGGTGGAAGACTATTTAGGGAGAACAAAAGTAGTTACAATATATATCACTTGGTGAAATAGTTTCACAGAGGGGTATGGTACCAGTTTTATAAATATAGACATATAAACAGAGGTGTTTTTGAACTGGGATTATACGTAGCAAAATTTTAATAGTTATTAGAATGATTCTTATTATCCTTTCTGAATTTTCTGAATCTTTGACAGTTAACAAATATCCTTTGCCATAAAAAATTAAATATTCAATGTTATTACTATTATTTAAAAGCCAAGGCCAATAGTTTCTGAAGGAGAACAAAGCAATGAGTACTGGGCA
The DNA here is from genome assembly GCA_004027735.1 of Carollia perspicillata. Classification (NCBI taxonomy): domain Eukaryota; kingdom Metazoa; phylum Chordata; class Mammalia; order Chiroptera; family Phyllostomidae; genus Carollia; species Carollia perspicillata. The sequence goes on along the minus strand of PVKM010007542.1, from coordinate 36,666 downwards.
CTACCAGAGGCCAGCATTCTCCACACTGTGGGCCAGTGAACATGTTCCTATGAGGCTAGGAAATACCAGCTTCTTCATCACTGAATCCCTCAGCAGGGAGCATGTCAGCACATGATGCCCATGGCATGGCACACAGTAGGTGCTCATTAAACGATGGCTGACTAGACGAGCATGAAGGCCTCGTCCTGCTCCAGCCCATTTTGGACATAATTCCTGTGCTCATGCCCCTTGCTCCTCCCTTCTCTCTTGCTTTCGCAGAAAACAGAAACATTTCTGGAAACAGGCTGCTACTCTCACCAGCTTAATGGGTATTAATTTTTAAAAAATTCCAATCTCATGAGTGCAAATAAAATAGACCCTTTCTCACATGTGGGGCAGCAAATGGGAAGTGGAGAGAGGGGACCTGGGGGTGAGTATACTTGAAGTACAGAATTGGACACCAGGGAAGCATTGGAGACAAAATAGCGTCCTGTCAGGAAACCTCGGTCCCAATCCTGGTGCTGTGACGGAAAGGTTGTGAGACTGAGCCGGGCCTGTCTTCTCATCTCATTTCTCATCTCTGAGGGGAAGTGATCATCCTTGCCTCACAGTGACATCAGCAAGAAAAGGTGGGATGACTAATTAGGTGAAGGCATTTTAAAAAGCAACTGTCCTGTTCAAATGCAAGGATTCCTTAGGGGCAAAGAAGTGACATAAATCAACAGCCCTAGATTAAGAGCCAACAGGTAGACCTCTGTCCTGGGGGCATGTTGTTTTATCACACAGAATGCTTCCAGACCTGGTCCTCCTCCTCCATGAAGCCTTCCTTGATTACAAACACTGTGATCTATTCTCCCTGATTGGCTTGGGCACCCCTGACCTGTCTGCACATACACATCCCCCCACCACCCCACCCTCCACTTTCTTTCTCTCAATCTCATTGTCCACCCTCCCCCCAGTTCCCAGAGCCCTCAGGCTATCCGTCCCCAAGTGAATAGAGTTTATATCACCCCACGAATCTGACAGAGGCCCTAGCAGAAAAGTCTTGTCAAGCCCTGCAGTGACTTGCACACCGTAGAGCCTCACTGAAGATGTCTTCAGTGAGGCTGGCTGACTGGAAGAAAGGGCACTGCAGACCAGCCTTCACTCTGAGGCAGCAATGATCATCAGGACTAAGGGGACGGAGCATGCTGGAGTCTGATCGCTCTGACAACTGATGCCGCCAACACTCAGCACGTACCTTCTACCACGGAGCTCATTTCTCTAAAATCTGTTAAAAACGACTGCGGCTACCTCGATTTGAAATCTTTCCTTGGCAATCACATTGATTCCCACGTGGCTGCCTGACCCATAGACAAACTCCTGGTGTTCAACATCTCAATCCACTCTTGTGAGGCATTCACCAAACCCAACAAAGCCCCTCCAGCCCCTTCCCTTGGACGTCAGTCACGTGGCCTCAGGTTGCAGGCCCCTGGGGGAAGAAACCCTGCTTCCTTCGACTGTTCGCCTGGCTCTTTTAGATTTCATCGGACATCATCACCTCTTTTTCTTTTAAACAAAAATCTACCAAAGGCCTAATTTTTAACCTTTGTTGTTCTCTGCATTCACATTTGTTGTTCCTCAGAGTTAATGGTCAAAATATCTACCAGAGTCCCGTGAAACTAAAAGTTTCCCCTGACTGCCAACACTCTGTCTCAGCAGTTCTCGCCCCGCGCTCGGGCTGGTTATTAAAAGTCATCTGAAAAATGTCTCCAGTTGCTTTTTAAGGATTTTTCCATTCTGCATTTCCCCCAGGGCAGCAAGCAAGGCTGGCCAAGGGAGATGCGCTAGGAGTTCACCCTGTGTTTCCTGCATAGTAGCTCCGGGGGCAGCGTCCTCCTTGAGCTGGCTTCCCAGGCCAGGCGGGAAATGCCAGAGGGAGGGGGATAGGAATGATTATGAAGAGGATATTAACAACAAAAAAATCACGGATGAACTTATTCAACTCAGGTTTTGTGGGATCCAACTGCAAGAGATGATTTCACAACGGAGATCCTACACAGAACCTAACATTGCCTGACAATTTTAGTTTCTGTAACTATAAAAACAAAAGCAAAACAAGACTACCACTCAGCGGCTCTCCTATCCCTAGGAGACTGGGTACCCAGGGGCAATTCCTGAGGTCACTCCTCCCGCTAAGGCCTGATTTACCAAACACCGAACTGAGCGCCCAGCCCAGTGAGGCAGCCTCCAAGAGTTACCCTCCCTCTCTAGCAACCAGCCTCTGATCCTACAGACGCAGGAACTCCCTCCTTTATTTTGCAAAGACTCCTTCTTTCTTCCTCTCCTCTCCTGTGGCTGTTCAGCCACTGTCACTTCCTTGGGAGAAGCAGGACACGGAATCAGCTGGGGTTTCTAGCTTTGGAAAAGTAATAACGAAAAGGAGATTTGGGAATAAGTTCGAGGGCTCGTCAGCCATCTCTTTGCCCTTAGCCTATTTTTAATGCTTCCTGCTCTTCAAGGTCCAGGTCAGATTGCGCCTCTTCCAGGAAGCCTTCCAAACCACCTTCTGCAGATCTTCAAAAGAATCGCCTAAATGGCTCCAGCAGAAGAGCGACCACGCTGTAGAATGTCACTGTGTCTTTCTCCCCACGAGACGGTGACCTCCATGAGTTCAGAGCTGATATCTTTTGAGCTTTGTAGCCCTAGAATCTCAGTGTCTGACACAGTAACAGATGCTCAATAAATACATGTACATTCATTAAAATAATTACACGCCATACCTTTTCCTTCTAACCAACGAACAATTAGAGAGAGTGTGTGTGTGTGTGAGAGAGAGAGAAAACATCAAACACTGCTACTAATTTAACACCGTCCATTAAATCACCTGACAGTGTTAAATATGAAAATTTTAGTTTCTCATGTATATGAACAGATCGTACAATTTCTATAATTCTTTACGGCTATGTCAGCCTTGATGAGCATAATGCCTTTATAAAATGAGATTTATGGCCAGGGTTTTTTAGTTGTAAGACAGAGAACCCAAGAGGAATGAGGCTACTCCATTTTGGCTGGAGTCAGAAGTCCCTTGTCCCCTTCCATCCCCTACATTTGATCATTAATTAAATACAATTTTGTAGCTTTCTCTAGTTCTTTCCATTTATTCTAGCATCCCAAAGAGCACACAGCAGGGTGGGAACTCAAGTTAAGCACTGGTTTAAATGTGATTAAAATTAATGTCATCCACTGACTTTACTGGCCTGTCTGCCTTTTCTCAGTATCCCGGGAAGGCTGGAACCACTTCGCGGCTTGTTTCCTTCCAGACCCCACAGAACTGATCGGAGTTCAACCAGCCGAGGGCGGGGGCTTGCTACACAAAAGGCCAAGTCAACTCCTTCACCGCAACCTGGCCATTCAGTGGACTGCAGGGACCAGCACGAACCCAAGACCTGACTTCGTGAGTGACGCCCGTGGCTTCGAGTGACCACCGCCACTGGTCATCCTCCTGGGCCTGGTGCCCGCACCTCACACACACCGAGTGCCGTCAGCCTCCTGCGGGGCAGCCAGAAGCCATGGGCAGCCCGTCAGGAATGCTTCCATAGAGGCTGTTTTCGTCCTACAAACTGAAAAATAAAGGCTTGCCTAAAAATAAGTAGGCCTGCCTTTAAACACTATTGATGCTCTGGGTATCTAAATTAAACAAGAAAGCAAGAAAGCAAAAACGCTACCTCTGCTCGTACTTCACTGTGTTATTGTGAGCACATGTTTACACCCTTCACCGTGTGTGACGTCACGCCGCCACAGCTTGTGTTCCTGAACCACGTATTCAGAGTCTTGGTGGAAACCAGGTTCGCAGTGGCTCAGATGAGCTGTCCTTTCTAAATTTGGGGAAGAGCGAAACTAAAGCAGGACGGACCTATGGCTACTGAGCCCAGCTGACCCTCTCCGGTGACTTCCCGAGCTCCACCACGGACAGGGGTCTCACAGGACCCCACAACTAAACTGGTCGCCTCCTGGGATGTTGGGTCTCTTAGCAATGTGTCCCAAGAAAGGATGCTGCTGCGGAGCCCTGCCCAGGAAACCAGCCCGGTGACAGACGTGCTCACCTGCCAGGGGCAGAGGGAGAAGGGCGTTTCCCCACAGAGGGCGTGGGGCATGTGAAAGGAGCAATGTGGTACCGCAGCCAGGCCCCTCCAGATCGGGGGTCCCAATCCAGACCAGGAGGCTAAGTTCAACTCAGCCACGTGGAGAATCTGTGGGCCAAAGACTTCAGCTGCTCTAAAATTTGACTTTCTCACTGATGTGAAGAGTGGAAGAGAGAACTTTTAAAAATCTTCCAACACTCCGATTCTGACAGTGAACACTTATCACTAGGTGTGAGGCCCTGTGATCAGCACCAGGGAAGACAAAGAAATACTAGACACATTTCTCATTAATCTAGAATTACGCTCAAGAGGAAAAAAGAAGAAAGTTGACTTTGAGGTTAATCCTCTATTATCAGGCTGGGCCTTGAGTGTGTATGTGTACACACAAATGCACAGACCCACAAATCTTAGGCATTACGTAACACACATCAAAAACAAGGATAGCTAATGTAAGTCCTGTTCTTGTTTAGAAATGGGATTTCTGGATTTTCTGAAGGTATTTCTCATTTTCTAAGAGATCAGAGGAATAAGAAGAATCCCCTAAGATGTGGTTCTCAGTGTGGAATGGTGGGGCAGAGTTCGAGATCAGATCATTGGGAAGCAGTAGATTAAATAAAGAGAACCTTTCTGTCCTGGTTGGTGTGGCTCAGTGGATTGAGCGCTGGCCTGAGAACTACGGGGTCACTGATTCAATTCCCAGTCAGGGTACATGCCTGGGTTGTGGGCTGGGGCCCCGGTGGGGAAGGGGGTACGTGAGGGGCAACCTCACATTGATGTTTCTCTCCCTCTCTTTCTCACTCCCTTCCCCTCTCTCTAAAAATAAGTAAATAAAATCTTTCAAAAATAAAAAAAGATAACTTTTCTTTTTTCATTGCATGTCTCCTCAGGGACTTTAATAAGCAAATGTACATTTGGAAATTTCGAGAGAGGGCAAGACGGCAGTGTTCCAAACTACGGGCCACAGAGTCCTTTGTCCTTAGTGTTTCTCAGGTGAGGAGGGCCCTGAGGAACGCCCTTTGGGAACAGTGTGCCGAAGAGACTGCACGTTCCTCGAAGTCAGGGGCTGGGCCCTGCTCACCGCTGTCTCCCCAGCACCCGGCACGTGGGAATGATCCAGTAAAATATAACACACTGACCACCTGCCACATGGCCAAACGAGCAACTGCTGAATTCCAGGCAGAAAGACTGGCATTCACAGTAACGTGGAGGGGAGACTATGCCACCATCTGTGCTCAGAACGGGCACAGGTGAGAGCTGCCGGTGAGGTCGCCTTCATCTTTACAGGAAGCCCAGGGCTGCAAATCTGTAAGGCACCCAGAAAGACTCTATTTTTTTTTTTCCTAAGAAAGAGGTAATAAGAGCTTCTTAAAGAATGCTGGCATTTCTCTTCTTTACTAAAAATAAGGAATAACTCAGAGGTCAGACTCCATCATGTAGTGACAGATTATCTTCATTTCTTTACTGCCACCTTCTGGTTACCAGGTGCCTACGTGACAAATTTAAAGTGTCACCTACATTTGCATATCGCTAGGGCATTGTAGGCACTTGTTTACACCCTTTACCTCCTGGGACACTATGCAAGTTGAGAGCAGTGGGGGTGGCCTTCATTCTGTTTCCTGTGACCTGAAGGCAGCATCGACCTTCAGGGATTTGCCTAGCGACAGTGAGTTAGGAGCACAGCGAGGAGGAACCACACCTGTCGGTTTCTCCAAAGAGCAAACACCGGGTTCAGTCGTTTGGCTTTGTCCAGATACATCTGCAAAGAAGTTCTACTGCTCTCTCATCCCCTCACAAATATAACCTTGAGTGGGAAATTCCATGCCCTTAGAAAAGAGGATGCTGTTCAAATACACCCTGATCTTTTCGAGGGTAGAATCCATTCCACTTTACGAGGTTTTTGGGAAAGAAGGTAAAGGGCCGATGATTGATTTCTCCCTGACAGTTGAGACACCCTACGCCCCTCAGTGTGACTCCAAGGAAGATCCACCAGCTTCGTCCTAAACATACCTTGGTTTGGAAGCAGCAATAGAGTTGGGTTAGGTATGGGTGTTTCCGGGCTAGAGCCAAAATCCTCTTCTCTGTCATCGTGCAGTCCACGTCGTCGTCCTGCAGGATGACGTCCTTCTTCAAGACTTTCACAGCGTATACTTCATCTTTGCCTTTGAGCTCCGCCAACATGACCTGCAATCAACCAGAGCCACCCGTCAGTGTACATGGGGAGGGGGCAAAAGCAGAATCACGAGTCGGTACAGAACACCTAAAAACCAACTCTTTTTCCCTGTCCTTTTCACTACTGTGACAGCCTTGACAAATGTTTAGAAATGCTACCTGCCCCAGTACAGCTACTACCATTGATTTATTTTTCATCTCTAACACAGTGTCCAGGCAAAGAAGAGTTCAATGCACATCTGTCAATCATCGATCTGTTCACATACAGTTGTCATACTTGCAATTATAGCATAGTAAATAGAATAAAGCATTTTTTGAAACCAAACAGCAGTTCATACACAGTTTTCTGTGCAGTCTTCACCATTATCATGGTATCTGATACTCAATTCAAGTAAGTACATTACAATTTATTCAACCTTTTACCTTCTATTGGACACTTGAGTTACATGTAATTAATAAGTATTATATAACAATTGCAGAGAGTATTTCTGTACATATAACTTTTTCTTTCTTTTGGGTCATATCTTCAAGATAGAAAGTGTTAGAAGTAAATTATGGGGTTAAATATTCAGGCATTCTTAATATTTTCAAAAAGGATGTACAATATAACCTGCCACTAGCAACAGAGAAGTAATTCAGTTTCATGGCAATTTACCAATGCTGGGCGCTTTCACTTGGAAAGTTATTTTGTTGATGCAGTGGGTATGAAATGGTACCTTAACACTGTTTTAACCTGTGATGCAAATTTTTAAATATTTGTTTTCTAATTAAATTTCTTTTCTGTGAACTATTTGTCGGTCTCCTCTGTCATCTTCAGTTTTATATTATTTCTTTATGTATGTGTATGAGCTTGGCATATGAAGATCCTAAGACTTTACTTTCTGTTAAGGTTTTTCTAAATTTGTTTTATAATTTTCTGTTATTTTTTTCCTATTGGATCATTTATCTTCATGTCGTTGAATCTCTCCTTGTCTCCCTTTGTGGTTTTTCCTACAGTTTTAAAGCTGACAATATGATTCCTTCTCCAGAGAACAAATGAACAGTTCTGTTTCTTGATATGTTTGTACTCGTTTCCCTACAAATGTTGTAACAGGGTGACTTGGCCAGTGTTTTAATAATATTAAAAAATGTGCCTGCGCAGAGCCAGGGAGATGGGTGCGACGCTAACCCGTGATGCGATGCAGCTTGGAGGTGGCTTCTGTGCCTCGGGGCCATGCCTACCCGGACTAACTATGGCAGCCAAAGAAGGCAGAGAATACGGGAGTGCTAGCCCGTGTCGTCACTTGTGGGAGGAGCTGGGAATGGGGTTTCAGGGGAAGTTCCAGGTTAGAGTTTAAACAAAAAGGTCGGCCACCCTGCGGAACAATGCGGGACCCTTTTGGGACCACGTGGGTCAATAAGGGGTGACAGGACTCTTGCTGGTTGGCCACGAGGTGCCACGTGGTTTTGGATTAAGAATGGGACGTGGTGGCGGCGACACAGCTGATGGTGCTGGGAACCATGGGAGGCCTGCCCAGCTGAGCAAGGAATTACTGGGAGGATCCAGGAGAAGTGAGCAGCGGACTTCTGGATTTTCCTCCTGGAGGACGGTACTGCCGACTGGCCTGCTCTGAGACTGGCCCAACTGGGCAAAGGCGGGAGGCAGGATTGTGTGTGTGTGGGTGTACCTTTGTTTCTAAAAGGAGTGAGATTTAATGGCAGAATTCTGCCATTATTCCAAATCTGTATAACTTTTCATTAAATAATTCCCTTCCTTTTTTAATCAAACTCTGGCATTGAAACCCACAGTCCTCAACGGTGGCGGGCATAAAGGATCTAGAATAAAAAAAGTCCCAGGGGCGGGGGGGAGGGGCAGGGGGGTTGTTTCTGTAACAATGTGAGCGGCCTTTCTCCCATTCAATAACTACCTCCTCAGTACAGTTCCAGGGTAAGTTGTGAGAACTAAAGAACAGTGACTCAGAAACTCAAGGAGGGAATTCAGGATGTTAACCTGAAGACCTGTAGTTGCCCACATACAGTACAAACTCCTTAAAACTGGCTCACTTTGACAGGGATTTTTCCTAAGAAAAGCATCTCAAATGCGGCAGAGTCACCCCAGTCCCCAGCCTGCCTCCCTACACCACATGGAAACCTGGAGACTCTGAGGCTGCATGTTTCCCTGGACTCTTGCTCACAGTAAAACCTGCTCACGTGCTGGAGTTCCGCCTGCCAGAGGACTGGGGTCTGCTTCTCATGTAGCCAGTCTCTAAAGAATGTGATTACTTCAGCCTTTGCCCTTCAAGTAAACCCAGGCACCTTCCTGAAGCATTGATCTCAGACTGAGATGGGGCCAGCAACCAGGCCCTGTACCCTGGGGGCTTCACAAAGCCATTCTGTTGGGAGTGCAGTGGAGACAGGAGGCTCTGTCCCTCAGCAAGCCTCCCCACTCACAGGCTGACACAGGAGGGCCTGTGACTCTGCACCCACCCCCTCCAGGAGCTCCCAGAGGCTGGGCTCCTCTGCTCTGGGAGGTCCTTGAAAGACAACGCCCATCCACTCCCCGGTGTGGCTTTGCTACAGAGCCAAAGAGCCATGGAGTCATCAGGGATCACAGCTGGAATGTTAACCGGCCTTCTAGGCTCTCTGCCCTTCTATCTTTTTGCTAAAATGAACAGGTCTTACTGTTCCATCTCACCCCACCTTCAGAATAGTAGCTAATCGCCAGGAGTGCTTTATTTGAGCACCTTCTACCTCCACGTCGCACACCGCTGTGCCTGTCCCCATGGGGAGCAGGATAGGGAGAACGGCGCCTCGGGCAGAGGACCCTGACCCAAGACAGGAGGTGGTGATCCCCACCCTCGTGCCACAAGCAGAGGATAAACAAAACACTTAGTAAGTGCCCGAAAAGCCAGTCACACAATAGCTGATTCCCAAAGTAACATACTCTAAGATTTGTTCTGAGCCCCGAGTTCACTGAGGGCAGAGATTCTAGGGTTCATTTCTAAGTCTCTGTAATGAATTAAAACCAGAATTTCGGATGACTCTGAAGGAGGGAAGAAACGTAATGTTACTCATGTTGATAGCGAAATGCAAGCACATGTAGAGCAATGTAAACAGAGCACTTTCTCACCCACCAGGTCACTTGGTACCCGTCTCCATTTGACAAGCGGGATACACTGAATCCCAAAGAGATAAAATGCCTCCGTGAAAGTCCCACAGCCGGTTACGAGCAGAACCCCGGCTCTGATGTGCTTGACCTCAGGCCGCTTCCACTTAGCAAGTGAGAAAAACATAACAAGACCGGGTGGAAAGTTCATCGCTTAATCTCACATCAAACAAACGAGGGGACAGATGCCACAGGGTTCCACCCACACAGCCCGCCGACCTTGCCAAAGCTGCCTTTGCCCAACACTTTGATGAAGTTGAACTCCTCCAGGCCCAAGCGCTTGGCCTGGCCTTGCCGGACTTCGCCGTTCTCGCCCGGGCTCGCCAGCTGGCCATCCGTGGAGGCTGCCACCCTGTGCTCCTCCCCTCGGTTGTCGAATGACAGCGCCTTCCGGATGTTGTTTTCAAGTTCTTTTAATTCTAGGGCCAAGGGTGACAAGAGAATGCATTAGTACACACCTCACGAGCCCTTCCCACGAGGACTCAAAACTCTGAATTTCACCTCCATGAGCTCGCAACCCTCTTTTTGGTTCTTTGGGGCAACCAATCCAGTGTGGCATCCCTGTAGGTTCCTTCATTTGCTCTACACACGTTCACTGGCGCCTAGTGAACAGCAGGGCCTGGGCACGCAAAGAGGAGGGGGACACGGCCCACCAACCAACTCCTCCTGCTTAGATTGGGACCCTGAAGGCTCTCTGAAAGACCTCTGTAGGCTAGTAGCCTGTTCAATTATTCTTGGTTAGTGCAAGAATCGATGCCTTCCCTCCAGAACCTTGCAGAGTTCCAAAGGCAGTGGGTAACCTTTGAGTTTCCTTTGAAGATTAGAGAGTAATTAAGAACTGTCATCTTGGTAATAAAATTATTTCACTTTCTAAAGGGACTTTACTTGGCTTTGTTGCTGGGTTTACTCTAAATACCCAGCTGAAGCAAGGTTATTTAACAAAGCAAGCAAATAGCTGATCATTAAACAAAGAACTGCTTCCCAAGTGACATGGTGCAAATTTATCTCAGATGGGGCTGGAATTCCTCAGTCCAATTTCACAATGGGGAGACGGGCCTCCCTCCTCCAGCGTGTGAGAGCTGAACTCCCCGGCAGCGATAATGCTAGAAGGTCCTCTGACGTTTTCCCTTTGAGGGGTTTTATTGTTAGCTATTAATTCACCAAGACACACACTCCTCTGTCTATTGGGTTGGCCAAAAATCCATATGATTTTTTTCCATAATAGAAAAGACACATTTTTCATTTTTACTAACGACTTTATTGATTTGGATATTTTGAGCATGTTGCCTATCTCCTGCGTGGTATAACATTGTCAATGAACACCTTGATTTGATTGCTATCAACTTCAACTGGTCTACCCAACTGCGGAGCATCGTCCTGTGAGAAATCTATAGCTCAAACCTTCACAAACCAATTTTGACACGTTTGATGAGTCACAGCACCTTGTCCATACACTGCACAAATCTCGTTCTGCATTTCAGTTGCATTTTTACGTTTCTTGAAACAATAAAGCATAGTATGCTGAAAATGTTGAGTATTTTCTTCTATCTTCAATATAAAATGGCTACACAAAAATTCACCATTTTTTTAAAATGCACTCTGATATGATGGCTGTCGCAATACAGTCTCACAAAATTGGTCTGAATGAAGTTAAAGACAATTAAACACTACTAGGGCCACCTGAAGGAAAAAAAATAAACTTTTTGGCCAACCCAATAGAAACGGGCATCTTGAGCAAAACCTGATTTTGAGACACTTGTGAATCAAGCTGGGATTGCAGAAGGGGAACACTGACTTTCAACCCTTAGGAATCAGAATCAGACACGAGTGATCAGATGCTGTTTGATACAGAGACCGTCGGCTTCTTTCCAGAAGCACAGAGGCCCGTGAGAGCTTACTCGAGGAACCTAGAGATCTTTCTCAGACCTGGTGTTGGACTCCCCTGAGGCGGGGAGGGGTCAGGGGAGCTTCAGACCCTACAGCAGTTTCCTACCACATACTCTTACCTAAGTATAACTGTTAGTCTCATCATAGAGCAAAAAGTCTCTGTTTCCAAGGCAAGTTATCAAATGCATTTTCTTTAAATATCTATGTGTCCTTACAGCAGAGGACAGAGAAACCGTCACTGTTCTGTAATAATGCCAAGTCTTGCTCAGAGGGCTTTCACAGTACTCACATCACTGCTGGGTAATACTGGTACCTGCATTCACTGGGGCCAGAGCAAGGCCCCGGGAGGTCCTGCACCCAACCAAGGCTGCACAGCACACTGGGCAGGGACCGGGCCTAGAAACCTGGTCACCTCAGTCTTACCAACGATCTCTTTACCATATGACCCCATCTCCCTGAAGGTCTCAATGGGGGTCTCAGCATTAAAATGGGAGACATGAAAACACCCACACTAGTCCACGGCAATACCTATTGGTCTGGGGGGGGAGGTCACACAGCATCATCAGGTAACTGACAAATGGGTTAAGCCTATTTCAGAGTGATGCACAATATACATGTGCAGAAATTAATCAGAGCAGCACAAGGAGAGACTCAGACCAATCATTTTGTGGCCTCGGGGCTGGCACACGAGCCCTGCAGCTATTTTATTCTCTCCTGGGTAAGAAGAGTGGGGTCATATGGATGATCTCCAAGGAGGGTTTGATGGCACAGATTCTGAGTGTGGGGTCCCTAAACCAGGAGGGGCACAGTCTCGCCTCATCCCTGGCGTAGACCTGACCTTTGAACAAACCTTTTCGATTCTCTGACCTGCCACTTCCACCCAGTAACATGGGCGCAGTAAAGGAACACCAGCACAGACTTGGTGTGAGCAGAAAATTCGAATGATGAGTACAAAAGGGGGCTACCAACAAATCCGGGCACTACAATGCAATGACGACCAACTCTGTTCTGCAGAGGCATCCTTCCCTCCCAGTGACCTCTGGTGCTGGTCCCCAGAGGGGAAGGTTTTAAACGTGTAAGTCCCTGCTCAGCCTCGACATTCTTGCCTGTAGAATCAGGGAGGCTGAGCTTTAAGGGGAGTAAGGCCCAGAGCTGCCCACTTCCTGCCCACTTCTGGCAGTGTCTTCCCTAACATTGTCCTATCTCCGCACCCACCTGCCCTGATCTCAGGCTTTGGGCGTGATGATTCGAGTTACAGGGGAAGGAAATTAAACTCAGCTGAGTGATGTGGTCAGGCCTGGGTTAGACACTGTAGACACTGGGGCAGAGTGGGAAGAGAAGGGGCTGGACCCCTCCCTCTCCTACACTCAGAACCCGGAAAAAGAAAGAACCATAGTGTCACGTGCTCTCCTCTCTTTCTCTGGCCTGGAAGGGATTAAAGGCAGAAAGACATTTAGTGCCTTGCCCTCGGGAAAGCCTTGGGAGAGTGCAAGAACAGCTAATGAGTCAACAGGGAGAGTGTGTCCCAAGACCTTCCAGGGCTGCTGGCTGTTTGGGCTAACAGAAGGTCATTCTTGGGTAGAGAGGTCTCAGCCCCTTGGAATGTCCAACAACCAAGCTCAGAGGTAAAGAAGCAAATCTGAGGGTCTCACCCTGGTCACAAGGGGAGGTGGGTGCCGACTTGGACCGATCTTCCTCAGAGGGTGAGCTTCCAGAAGCAGGCTGTGGGGACTCAGCACCAGCAATGAGCTAGAGAAAGGGAGAGAGAAAGCAAGGGAGAGGCATCAGAAAGGAGGGGGGTGAGTTTCCCCAAGGTCAAAAGCATCAAGATCCCATGCCGAGCACCGAAGGAGCTCCTGGTGCACAGGGACACTCGCTGAACCGATCGTCTGAAAGCACAGCCTCGAGTGTTCATTTGCCAATTAAAGAAAAGAGAATAAGAGACTTCAGTGTGTTCAATTTTTATTCTGTCCAAACACAACTGGTCTTTTAAAGCAAAACTCAACCATAGCCCTTTCCGTAAACCTCCCTTGCTGGTCCACACAATGCAAGTTCCCTCACCCAGCGTGCCACCTACTGTCTCTGGTTCGGCATTTGCTCTTCATCTTGTTCGGCTTCAGCCAGCAATGTCTGTATGTGGAACTGTGGAGGGCTCTCTACTTAGGTAGACTATGGGTTTTTCGAAGGCAAAACCCTACCCAGGACGGTATGGACATTGCCCCTGCTGACTCACACAAAATGATACATATAACAGACACTCAGTAAATGCTTTCAGATGTATTGATATTTGTTGGCCAAGTTTAACAGAACATTCCCAGTGAACTCTATTTTCTCCACAACTGCTGGCATGTTCATTTTAAGTTCCCATTGAAGTCAGAGGTTTGGACTAAGAAACCACAAGCAGGTCTGCTCTTGGTCTACCGGCTGTGTGCGCACACCCCTTCTGGATGATGGACTGACCACTTGCAAGGGGCAATATGAAGGGCATGAAGGCTCCAGCAAGCCTGACGCTCCTGCACAGGGGCCCTTCTAGCTTCTGACCACGGGCACCTGCCTCCCATCCTCTCATACTAACTTGAGCTTCTACGTGGTTCACTTGGCTTTCTCCAGCTTTTGCATCAGAAGCATTGCAGCAATAAAAATAGCAGGACTGAGCTCCCTTCGTCTTTTACTCTGCTTCTTCTTGAATTTCCCCATGTTGGCTTCTTACCACCAGGTTCCCAGATTCAAGATAGACAGTTGGTGCCTGGCTACTGGCATTATAGCCCATGTAAAAACGGGAGAGAGGGCAGCTACTGAGTTCTCTTTTAAATGTTTCATGACAATAAAGATTCTGTCTCAATGTACCTCTAGCAAGGAAAAAAAAAAGTCTTCTGAAAATGGCTCGGTCTAGAACTCCTCAATATGTGTGTCCAATATTGTCAACACACGGTGTTTGCATAACCAGCCTCATCAGGGGGCCCGAGAACTCTTGGGTGCTGACCTTTTGCTTGCAATTGCAATGCCTTGGGTCAATAACATAAGTCCCGTTTCCACCAGTGGGATATACGGAGCTGAGAAGAGCCACCGAGGCACAGAATCTCACAGTTCACCAGAAAAAGAGACTCACTCCCCCGCTCCCCTGCAACCCTTGTAAAACAGCTTTGTTCATTGGGAAGGTGGAGAAGAAATCGTTTAAGAAAATGAAAACAATCCACATCTTCCCATTCCATGGAGAAGGCGCTTCTGAGAGGCACCAGGGAAAAGGCGCGGCAGTTTGTGAAACGAGGAGGGAAAGAAGAGCCCTTCAGAAGGCACTGTAGGGCAAAATTTAGGAGAAGCATTCAGGGGTCATGACTGTAGAGGCACTCAGAACTAGACTTGCTTTCCTAGAAAAAGCTTGAGAATGCCTGGTTCTGGGCAATGAGGGCCACTGCCAAGCTACCGCCACCAGGATTTCTTGCCCCGTGAACTCAGTTCTGATTTTGTCATAACTTAGTTTTTTCAAAGATTGCTGACATTTTCTAGATTAGCAGCCTGGGATAAGAAGGGCCTTCAAACAAAATGCCATAGATACCTTTCCCCTCTGTTTACATCTGTGGGCCCTGACTTACCAAAACAACATTTTTGCAAATGGATCTCTCTTCCTACTGACGTTCAGAACATCACGTGGACAGAGACAGGGCTTTGGTCTCCAAAGAGAAGCCCAGATGTTCCGTGTCAGGGGGCACTGACAATATTCCTCGGGCAGCTGAGTGCCGGCACTATCTCAAATCTTGGCTTGCTCCCTAGAAAAGAATGTGGTTCCAGCCCTTCGTCCATTTAACCTCATTACAGCGGTCCCAGAGGCAAAGTTCAAACGCGACATTGCTTTCAGGCCGGTTCTGGAGGCAGATAAGCCTGTTTCCTTGCCTAGAACTGCCCTGCCTCTCTAGAGGGAGTTCCAACTTGCTTTGTTTTCCCTCCACTTCAGGAACTGAAGGACACTTTAATGTTACCTGCCTGACCTTTTTTTTTTCTTTTAAGCACATGCTGTTTTGAATACAGTGCCACACACCGAGCAATCTTGCTACTTCCCTCCCAAGCCCTAGCAGGAAGCCAGCACCGAGATGCTGGTCACAAAGAGCTCCAGGAACCCCACCGAGTGGCCCGTTACCTTTTTCCTCCTCTGGCCACTGTTGGTGATTTTGTCTGGAGTGACGCCAAGGTCAGCCAGGACTTTGGCAATTCCCCTGGCGTCCACCCCGCAGTTGGGAGCCACGTTGGTCTCACAGCGTCGGTGGACATTCATCTTGCAGACTGTGAGGAGACGGGAGAAGACACTTTAACAATGTTCACAGCCCATAACCGTGTCTAATTTTTCTCTGAGGGTAAAAGTACTACATGTTCATTTGATAGGGTTTGGAAAAGGCAGGAAGATGAAAAGAGGAAAATAAAAATTGCCCATCATCCTATCACAGAGAACTAAAATCATCCATCAAACTGTATCATACACGGATAACCTCTGTTTATCAATGAAATAAATGTCACATTCAAATTTGCTTTCAGGGGACAGAACGCTGACTGTAGAAGGACTTAATTGGCTTAGCTGAAGAAAAGTTCATGTGGCTTGTGAACCCAAAGGGGTCATGTGTATACAATCCCTTCTACTCCTCTGCTGGAAGGGGATTACTGCCCGGAGAAGAATGCCCTGAACAGAGCCTATTAAGATGCTCATCTGAACGAAGTAAACTCCGAGGCACTTTTCAAATCTAAAATCCAATTTCAACAGAACAAAGGCCATGCTTGAATGTCTTCATTCGGCCCGCATCGCTCAGCTGTCCTTGGTACGGGACATCAAAGAGAAAACAAACTATTCTGGCTTCCAGTCCAGCACGTAAGCAGCTTAGAAGTAATCACTCTCTCCTAACAAGTAAAAAGCTGAACAAACTGAAAAATCAACAACTCTTCTTGGATTTATCAGAAAAGTAAGGTCATAGGGCAAAACGCCGCCCCCAAAATGGGAGAGACAGGCGACCACTGTGAATCACAACCTACCGGGACAGAAACTGCCCAGCGGCAACCTCTGCGGGAACCAGCGCCAGGGAAGGAAACTCTGAGCTGAAACAGGCAAATTGGCAGAGTCCCAGTGAGGACAAGTCTGAGGGTCCAAAACTCTGGGCAGATCCCACACTTTAGTGAGTTTTACCTCTAGGAGGTGGACCGGGTTCCGCAGTGAATATTGAGGGAAACGGTCCCTGCTCTGGCAGAAGGAAGGAAAAAGGAACCATTTGAAATGCACCAGAGCACTCCAGAGCCTAAACTGTGATAGTTTTATCAGAGCCCAACCCATCTAGGGGAGGAAAAATCCCCAGTGCCAGCCTGCTCTAGCCGTCCTGTCCCACCCACAAGGGGAGAAAAACCTGAACTGAGGAAATTCACAGTCCAGAGGCATAGGCTCAGTGGAACACAGATCTAATCGCAGGACCATACATAGAACGTGTCCCTTCCCCACACCCTGCCACTGCATTCCGAAAGGCCTGCTTACTGCAGCTCCTCCTAACCAGTACCTCATGGCCAGCTAGCAGGAAAAAAATTAAAAGGCATACTAAATGGCAAAAAGCATGATTTGAAGAGACAGATCGAGTAACAAAACCAGAACCAGCTATGGCAGGATGCTGGAATGATCAGACTAGGAATTTAAAACAACTACAATTAATGTGCTAAGGGCTCTGAACAATAACATAGGTAGCACGTAAAAACAGAAGGACAATGTAAGCAGAGAGACTGGAATTCTAGAAGAGAATCAAAGGGAAATGCTGGAGGGCAAAACCACTGTAGCAGATATGAAGAATGCCATTGGTGGGCCCATTAACAAGATGGACACAGCCAAGGAAAGAACCTTTGAATCCGAAGATATGGCAATAGAAACTTCCAAAACAAAAAGAGAAAAAAGACTGGAAAAAAAGGAACAGAATACCTAGGAACTGTGGCACAACTACAAAAGGTATGACCTATCTGTTAACGGAATACTGGAAGGAGAAGAAAGAGAGAAAGGAACAGAAGAGAAATTCGAAGCAAAAATGACCAAGAATGTCCTTGAATTAATGTCAGACACCAAAGCACAGATCCAGTAATAATATCAAGCAGGATAAATGAAAAAAATAAAAATTAAAAAAACACATCTAGGCATATCATATGCGAACTGCAAAAAAATCAAAGACTAAAAAAAAAATCTTAAAAGAAGCCAGAAGGAAGGTTCCTGTAGAGGAGTAAAGATAAAATTATATCTGACTTCTCCAAAACCATGCAAGCAAGAGAGAGTGAAATGAAATATCTAAAAGTATTCAGAGAAAAAAAACTCCACCAATATAGAATTTTGTGCCCTGTGAAATTATCTTTCAAAAGTGAAGGAGAAAGAAAACCTTCTCAGACAAAAATTGAGGAAATATGTTGCCAGTAGACCTGCCTTGCAAAAAATGTTAAAATGTTAAATGAACAAAGGCATCCAATAGAAAACAGTAGCAAAAATGTAGACATTAATTCAACTCTATCAATAATCACGTTAAATCTCATTGGTCTAAATGCAATTAAAAGACATTGTCAGAATAGATAAAAAATAAAACACAATTCTAGGTTGTCTACAAGAAATGTACTTGAATTACAAGACATTCATAGATTAAAATTAAAGGTATGGAGAAAGATATACCATGCTAACACTAACTTTAAAAAAAGCCGGAGTAGCTATATTCATTTCAGACAGAGATGGCTTCAGAGCAAGGAATGTTATCCAGATTAACAAAGGGCGTTACATAATGATAAAGGGGCCGATTCTCATTAACCCTTACTGTTCATGCACCTAAAAAGAGCATCAGACTACAGACAGGAAAAAAAAGACTGCGAGGAAAATATGAATCTATTATTATGATCGGAGACTTCCATACCCCTCCTGTCAGAAGTGAACAGATCCAGAAGGCAGAAAATCAGTAAAGACATAGTTGAAATCAACAGCACCATTAATCAATCGGATATAATTGATTACTATATCTATTGACTACTCATCCAACAACAGCAGAATAAACATGCTTCTCAATGTCACATGGAACATTTACCAAGACGGACCATATTCTGAGCCATAAAACACACCCTAACAAATCTGAAAGGATGGAAATCATACAATGTCTGTTCTCAGATTACAGTGGAATTAAATTAGAAATCAATAACAGAAAGATGATTGGAAAGTCCCCAAATACTAGGAAATTACACAACACACAGCTAAATAACCCATGGGTCAAGGAGGAAAACTCAAGAGAAATTTTAAGATAGTTTGAACTGATTGAAAATGGAAATACAATGTATTAGTAGGAGACAGCAAAAGCATCTTGAAAGACATAATCTGCTAAAACTCAGACAAGAAGTAGACAATGTGAAAGTCCCAAATCTAAGAAACGTAGTCAGTAGTTAATAACTTTCCAAAACAGAGAGCATCAGGTACAGATGGGTTCACTAGTAAATTCTACCAAATATTTAAGAAAGAAATCATACCAATTATCTATAATATCTTCTAGAAGGTGAAAGCAGAGAGATCATTTCCTAATTTCTCAAAAGGCCATCATTACAAGAAACCAATCAACATTGTAAGAAATTAGAACTATAGACCAATATCTCTCATTAATTTACCAGTAAAAACCCTCAACAAAGTGTTAGCAAATTGAATCCAACAATGTATAAAAAGAAATAGACATCAGGACCAAATGGAATTTGTCCCAGTTATGCAAGGCTAGTTCAACATTCGAAAATCAATTAATATAATTCATCACATTAACAGGCTAAAGATGAAAAATCAAATGATCCCATCAATAGATACAGAAAAAAAGCATTTGATAAAACCTATTCATGATAAAAATCTCTCAGCAACCAAGAATAGAGGGGAAATTTCCTCAACTTGAAAAACAATATCTACAAAAACCTGCAACTAACATCACACTTAATGCTGATAAAGAACTGTCTATCCACAACATACAAAGAATGCTTAAAAGTCAATAATGAGAAAATGAACAACCCAATTTAAAAAATGGGCAAAAGACCTGAGCAGAAACCTCACTAAAGGAAATACACAGACGCCATAGAAACACATGAGATGCCGTTCAACGTCACGTGTCACCAGGAAAGTGCAAATTAAAACAGCAAGCTCCTACTACGCACTATTAGCATGGCCCAACTCCACCACACTGGCACCACAGTGCAGGTGAGGGCGGAAGTGGAGCAGCAGGAGCTCTCCCTCAGTGCTGGTGGGAACGCCAAATGGTGCACCTGTAGGAGACCGTTCTGCGTGGCATGGGCCCAGCTCCCACTCGGAGATGCATAGGACCCACGCCCACGGACAGGTTCTCCCATGGGGAATCAGGCCTGCAATGTGCCTAGGCCACTTCGAGTCTTGCTTTTGCTAAAAACCCCCTTACCCTGAATTGAGACAGCAAGTGCTCACTGTAACTTCCTAAAATCCATGCTAAAACTCCCCAGTATGGAGTGTAACTGGTTCAACCACTTTTCCCTTTGCATTTGCAAATATCCCTCTTCGGTGATGTGATTAGCAGCATTGGCTCCTTTGTTTCCAGTAAAAGGCAACCACCTAAAGTGAACCGGTGCATAGTAAATGAGGACCATCGTGTAATGTGCTGAGAAACCCAATAAAGGCCTGTCGTGGCAGAGGCTGTGGCTTTTGCTCCCTTTGAGAGAGAAGCCATGCCATCCCTTTGCCTCCACAGGACTCGGCAGTCCATGTGAATGTCTCTCCCCCATCCACAATGTGGCGGAGCCCACGAGCCGGGATCCGCATCATGCACCTGCTTTGGAAGACAGCTTGGCAGTTTCCTATAAAACTAAACATACTTCTAAGCATATGATCCAGCAATTACACTCCTGGCATTTATCTAAATGAGTAGAAGCCTTATTTCCACATAAAAACCTGCACATGGATGCTTACAGCAGTTTTACTCCTAATTGCCAAAACGTGTAAGCAACCTAGAGGTCCCTCAGTAGATGACTGGGTGAACTGCGGTCCCTTCACACAATGCAATGCGTTGTTCAGCACTGAGAATGCATCAGCTATTAAGCTATGAAAAGACAAGGGAATCTTAAATGCATATTACTAAGTGAAAGAAAACGATATACTCTATATATTCTATGGTTCCAATTATATAACATTCTGGAAAAGTAAAACTACACAGACAGTGAAAAGATCAGTGGTTGCCAGGGGTTAGGGGAAGGGTGGGGATGAACAGACTCAGCACAGAGGATTTTTAGGGCATTAAAACCACTCTGTATGGTACTATAGTGGCGGATTCATGGCATTCACTACACATGTGCCCAAACTCACAAAATGTACACCCCCAGGACAGAATCCGAATGTAAACTGAGTGATAATGAAGTCTCAGCAGAGGCTAAGCGATGACAACAAATGTCCCACTGCGGTGGGGGGAAGCTGTTGGTGGGGAAGGCTGCATGTTGTGGGGCTGGAGTAGTATAAGGAGAAATTTCTCTGCCTGCCCTTCAGTGCTGCTGTGAATCTAACACTGTCCTAAACTTCGTCCATTAAAAACACACACACACACACACACACACACACCACCACCACCACCACCACCACCACCACCACCACCACCACCACCACCACCCCCCACCCCACCCCCCGCTGCTGGAATGAAACCAGGCAGGATGGCCAGACCTTCCGCTGGCCTTGCATGGCCTGGTCACTGGCCTGGAGGGAGGGGCAGCTCAGACCCCACTTCCTGGCCTCCCACCCAGACCTGGCGAGTTCAGCTGAAGATGCCAATAGAGCTGTAAGTGGCGGCGCGGGCTGGGTGTGCTGGTGGAAAGGGGCTTTCTCAGGAAATATAAACAAATAAGAAAGCTCCACTCAAACTTGGCCATGGTGCCGACTTGATCAACAGAGTGTTACTAATGATGCCTGCAAATCCACAGACCTCCCTTGTACTCCAGGCCACGGCACTGTGTTCCGAACTCTCTGCCCTACTCCCCTCAGCAACAGCTACCCCTGACACTCAGTTCACTCTACCTGCACCTGCCCACCAACCCTCCCCGACAACATCCTCTTCATTAGGCAACAGAAAGGATGACAGGAATTGAGGTAATTTCTTACCAGGGGCCCCTGGTGCACATAATTTAGCCACTGGTGCCCTCTGGTGTTGAAAATCTGGACCTGTTCTAACAATTAGCTTGGGTTGGCAGGTTAGCAAAATAGAAATGGTCTTTAAGGACTTTGGTGTTTTAGTTTTAAAAACCTATTATTTTTTGTCCTGGTTGGTGTAGCTCAGTGGATTGAGTGCGGGCTGTGAACCAAAGGGTCACCAGTTTGATTCCCAGTCGGGCACATGCCTGGGTTGCAGGCCAGGTCCCCAGTGGGGGCCATGTGAGAGGTAACCACACATTGATGTTTCTCTCTCTCTCTCTCTCTCTTCTCCTCTCTCTAAACATAAATAAATAAAACCTTTTTTAAAAAGCTGTTATTTTCTTGGCTGACCTGTGCAGTTGTCTTAACAGGTGAAAAAAAAAAGTTCCGATGACATGAGGCTGACTCTGAAAGTGCTTTTAAAATTCTGGAAACAAGAGGACAAAGCTGGCTGAAGACGGGGAACTTGGGTAATTCGGGCAGCTACAGCGGGGCTCCTGGAGGCTGGAGGGTGCCAGCGGGAGGCAGTAAAACCAAACGGATGTGCCCGCTGGAACCCAAGGGCACCTGAGGCTCGCTTGGGGCCTGTAACAAGGGGCCAAGGACCCATCCAAATTCCCACCCTCCTCACCCCAGCAAGACTGCTGAGCCGCCACTCCTAGGCTGCCCTTGGGGCTTCTGTTTGCAGCATGCCTCTTACTGTTCATTTTCAGCTGCGTTTGCAGGGATGAACTGTGCTGGGAAGAAACAGAGTGGCCTTGCTGGGGCTCTTTGGAAAGGAGAATCAGCACTCTACCGCCACCCAATTTTGCATCGCACGTCTGTGGGCTTCTCCTGAGCACTGGGTGGTGCTGCAGCAGCAGTGCTGCCTCAGCGCAGAGCCGGGCTCAGGCTCACTGGCCTGCATTTCGGTTTCGTGTCTACACCCTTTTCACAGCTGAGATTAGAGCTGGGATGGCAGTGAGGCGGGTCAGACTGCTGGGAATTCTTCCAAAGCAAGCAGACAGCTTTCTGAGAACAATGACAAGGCTGTGCCTGGGGAGAGAGGCGGGCCCAGGAGACCCCCAGAAGTTTATGTTAGGGTGATCTGGCCCTGCAGGGTGAGTCAGGGCAATGGTGTGATTTCACAACAGGTTATAGTCAGCCATGCCATTCTTGGAAACTGTGAACAAAGAGTTGTGACCAGGAAATTGTGTAACCGTGTGAGGGAGTTTGACAGAGTCACTGAGTGTAGAGGCCTAGGCAGAAGATGAGAAACGGAGGGTCACACTGTGCACCAATTGTCACTGGACAGGGAGCTGTGAGTCCTGATCACACTGAAGATGTCATCCAAAGCTTTTCAGAGACGGAGACTGGCCAACTGCCTGCTACCCAGCATTGCTCAGATTAAAACACTCCATACCTGATGGGGGTCCCTAAATGTTGATTTTTCTTCTTTTTGATCATAGCAGTAGAACCAGGTTTAGATCCTGGCAGGAAGGGCCCCTGCTCTGGCCCATGCTGGCCTCTTCTGGCCATGACCCTCTCTACAGGTGAGGCGACTGCAGGGGCAAAAACACTAGAGGTTGAGAAAGAATCAAAAGAGAAGTAAACCCATGGGACTTGGGGACAGGGAAAGTACTCCGGATGATATGGCACAGGTGGGTACACATCATTATACATTTGTCAAAACACGCTGAATGTCTAGCAAGAGTGAGTCCCAATGCAAACTGTGGACACGGTGTGACTACACTGTGTCGGCGTAGGTTTGGCCATAATAAACGCACCACTCTGGTGGGGGATGTTGATGGTGGGGAAGTTCAGTGCATGTGGAGGCAGGGGGTATATGCAAAACCTCTGTACTTTCTGCTGTGTACCTAAAACTGTTCTAAACAACACAGTTTATTGAGAGGGAAGGGTCGCAGGAGTAGGAAAGCAGCAAGGGGACGTGGCCAAGCCAGGATAACAGAGGAGCAAGGGGCCAGCGTTCTGGATGCCTCTGCCCCTGGTTTGTGTGTGGCCTGACTCCCTCGTGCTCCCTGGGGCTCCAGCGCACAGGTACCGTTGCTGCAGGCAGCCTCACTCTCCTACCCTTTCCTGGAGCAGGCAAGAGCGTATTTCCTGCCAAAACAGAGCTGAATACACGTCTCTGGGCCCTGCTCCTCTCAGGGTCATCCAGGGATCCACAGCCCAACAGCGACGGCCGGGTGTCTGGGTTGCTTTCTTAAAATATCAATATTTATGAGATAATGGTATCTTCATTGGAATTCCCTAGATAGATCAATAATGAATATATTTACTAAAAGCCAGACATGGCCTCATCCGAGTCCCTTCCAAAGCAGGCTCTGTGCTTCCCAGCAACTCTGCTGAACACTCCAAATATTGCACTCCTCTGCGAAAACATTCCAGGTTCCTGCTCTGTTATTTTCTTTTTGTTCCACATTTGATTTTCTTACTCATCCTTTGTTGTAGTGTCATTTAATGTCAAAAAGGATTCTGGCAGGCTCTGTTTCTCCCATGATTGGGGGCCAGAATACTAGGAAGGGCCACGTGAATGTCTGGGCACATGACACAGGCCGCTGGACATGTCAACAGTCAGCGCTTCCTCCTGTCCTGGTCGGGCCGTCCTCGGCCCCCATCATAGCCATTTCCAGCCTTCACCGCCCTCCTCATGCCTTCCACACCCCTACTTCTCACTGCAACTCCAAAAAGGACCTATTTCAGAAACTACGGAAACTCTCACTGCATTGCCCTCGGCAGATTCAGAGCTTCGATGACCACTTTGCGCCCCCTCTCCCTCCAGGACTCCTACCCCGGACAGGACACAGCAGACATATCTACGTCCAGGCCACCTCTTGAGGCTTAGCCTCCATCTGGGAGGAGCAGCCTCCGTCTTTCCCCAAGGCCCACCTCCCCCAGGTCCCCCTGCTGTATCAGTGGTCTCTTCTCCCTTCTGGTGCACTAATCTCTCTTTTTCCACCATCTTTTTCCTAGTATTTGACATCCTGAAAATGCTACACCCTCTATCCTCCATTCGGCCTCTGCATTTGGGCCTCCACTCCGCTGTCCCACCAGGATAGCTCCTGCTGAGGTCACTAGACACTCTGTCGTTAAATCCAACCCCTGTTTCACTTCTTATCTCAAATGACCTCTTGGAAGCGCTTGGCACCACCCATGGCTTCCTTCTTGATTTTTTTTTAATGCTCTACCCTTTTGGCTTCCGCGGTGCCATTTCTCCACCCTTTTCCGCCTGCCTCTGAGGTCCTTCCCCCTGTTGTTTCACAGGCTCATCCTTGGATGCTGGGAACCCCCTCCCCGGCCCCCAAGGAGCTAGCTTCTCTCTGCACACTCAGGGGACTTCTCCTGGGGACGACACCTACCCTGTGGCTTTCACTACTGAGACAATGACAAATGCCAACTCGAAATGCTCGGTCTAACCTCTCCTCCGAATTTCTGTGACAATGTCCAGAAGTTGGAGAGCCCCACGTAAATTTCCCATGGGCACTTCGGGCCCACATGTCCCCAGCCCAACTCCACTGCACCTGCCTGCAGCCCTGGGGCCTCCTCTCCTGTGCTGCCATCTCAGCAAATGGTGGCACTGTCCTCCCAGGGGGACCTGGTCACCACGTGCAATTAATTACTCTTTAGAATCGTGTAAGTTACCCATTATCCACCTCTTTATTCCCACTGAAGACAATGCCTTATTTCCAATCCTGACAATTTCCCATTGGGATCCTGTCAATGACCAACCTGTTCATGACCTCGGTTTTCCTTCTTATACTTTACCTCTTTTTCTAATTTTTTCACAATGGGAATTTACTAATAATAGATTAAGTACAAGTAATAAAACACTGTTTTTAAATAATAGCCATGCAATCAATATTCCTGCCTCAGAGTTCATGGCTGTCCAGCTCTGTGAGTGGATGGACCAGCTTACAAAAGCGGACACTCTGTTTAGGCCCCCGAGTACGTTCTCACCTTCCCGTGTTGTATGCTATTACCCGTGTCGCTCAGCATAACCATTTGTGCAGAAGACAATGCCCGGGCAGGTCAGCAGGAAACAGAGGAAGGAATCCAAGACTCAGAGCTCAAGCCCTACTTGTGCTACCGAGCTGTGTGACATGAACAAGTTACTTAGTCTCTGAGCCTCAGTGCCCTCACTGGGGACACAGGGATCAATGACATGTCTTATGTGAGAGCGTTCTAGCATGGCTCCTTCCAAGAGTGAACTCTGAGCCATGGAATGCGACAGAAAAATATCGATCACTCATTTCAGTGCCTAACTTCAAAAACATTTTTCCATTCTGCTCCAATGTATCTTTTCCTTAAAAATTTCTATGCTTTTATAGACCCCTCTTGTCTCCCCAGCTTGTTAACTCTCTTAAAAGGGGCAGTCACGCCTTCCTCTTCGAGTCCCCTTGGTGGAGTGCCCCTGGCTGGTGTCTGCACAGAGACTGTTTAACAAAAATGCGAAGTAAGTAACGAGGGTTCAACGAGAGCTTGTGTTCCTGCATCCCGCCAAACCCGGGACCTGCTTTTGAGGCTATGAGAACAGACAGAGATTTTTAAGAAGAGGAGACAACAGGGGCACACAGGTGAGGGGTGTCGGGGGCGAGGCGGGGGCACGAAGCTCCTTACCTTTGCACTGCAGACCCTGCCGCAAGAGGCCCCAGAGCAGCGACCCACAGTGGTCACAGAACGTGGGGACCTTGTAGTTGTGGATGCTGAACTTGTGAGGCATGTTGACGCTGAACCGCTGGGAGCCCACCTGCAGGATGGCAAAACACAGGGTCAGGGCCAAGTTCCTGTGCACCCTGGAGCACTTATCTCCGGGCCTTCTACAGGTCTTCTTTGCAGAAGGCATGGTCATTGCTGGTGGGGGGCCCTGGCTTAGCTCTGAAAGCTGCCCTGAGAAATGAGGAGACGAAAGCCTCCCTCCTACCCCAGGGCCTTTGCTCCTGATGCCCTTATCCCACGATCTGCCCCCTGTTTCACTCTGCAGCCCCGTCCAGGACTTCCGGCCTCTACCTCGCGGGGCTCACAACACTCAACGGGCACCTTCTACTTGGCCATTAATGAGCTGTCACCATGTGCTTTCAGTGCTGCTTTGTGCACGGAAGCCATGTCTAGGCAGTCTTTTGTGGACGCGAAATTTTATAAACACCCTGAAAACCCAGCCTGGCTGTGGAACCTACGGGGCGCCAATCAGGACAAATGGTAATGGTAGCGAAGACTGCTAATACAGAGCGGTGACTACTAAGGGTGCTATGGTGCGGGTACTGACTGCAGGACAGGCACCACCAGCTCAGTTAAACCTCACCTCCACCCTCCGGGGTGGGCACCACTGTTAGCCTGAGTTTACAGACGAGGGAATTAAGGTGGAAGGAGATGAAGACACGTGCCAGACGCTGGTGAGGGGCAGAGCCAGGATTCAATGCCCACGCGTCTGAATTCAGAGCCCAGGCCTTTTAACCACTATGCTGCCACTTGCTGACGATATAAAAGGGTAAGGAGAAGGTGCAGGTGGAGGGGAGGGGGTGAGGAAGAGGAGTGAAGGTGTCTGATCTGTGGGCCTGGTTCTGCTATGAGCCACCCATGAGGTCTCAAGCCAGTCTTCTGATTTCTTAGGGCTTCAGAGTCCTTATCTGGCAAATGCTGATGGTACCCCCATCCCACCCAATGTCACAGGATTGTGGGGTTGAGGAGACGCCAAGGGTGGCAGAAGTGGGAAACACTGAGCGTTCCACAGAAGCAAGTGGTCATCAGCAGGGTCTGCCTTTCTGCATCTTCTTGCCCCTCCACGGAGCTACTCTCTACCTACATCTCTAGTGGGGCAGCCACAGGAGACAGGTCCCTCTCAACACAGGCAGGGGACCATCACCTGAGACCCCATTGGGCCGGGGAGAAAGTTGCTCTTGCTACTTGGAACCAAGGAGTGATAAGCAGGCAGCGAAGAAGCTGTCCTTGGCTCACTGCTGACTGGTGAGTAAAAGGCCCCCATGGCGGACTAAGAAGGGAGAGGACAGCTGGACACAGACATAGACATGGGCATTCTCAAGGACGTGGACTTGAACACAAAGGCATGCTGCATGCACACACGCACTCAGGGTCACTAGTTCCATAGTGAGTTCCCTATGACCCAGCAACAAGGAACGGTCAGTCCTTCCACTGGACCAGAATTTTACTGGCCCCGGCTTGAGATGCATGTGTTACCAATTAGGGTCTTGCCCCTGTACCCCAGAATTACTAACAATAGTGATTACCCCTCCTCAGCTTCGTTGCTGAGGTGTGCCTATTTGTGCACATAGCCATGTCAACTCTACGTCCACCCGCCCACTGCAAAGATGCTGGAGATCACGGTGCCCGCTCTATTCCTGCAGATGCTGATGGCGTGGCGGACCTATACTGAGAGCAGACTCATGGTGTCCCAGGAGTAGCCTCATAGGATATGGATGACAGACAAGGGGGAAGTGGTGGAGAGGAGTCCCAGGTGACTAGGAGGGTCAGTGTGGGGCGGGACAGCTGTGTGCCCCTAGCTATGAGAGCTAAGGACAACATGCTATGAGAGGTGGTGAGAGGAGGAGAATGGAGCGCACGGCACAGGACCAGAGCAACTGAGGGACAGACACACCATTCCTGCTGAGCGCGGCTCAGAAACAGGGGTGAGTGAGACCAGCAAAGAGAACACAGAGGAAGGAGAGGGCAGCAAGAGAGAATTGAAAGATTGAAAGAAGGAAGGAAGGAAGGAAGGGAGGAAGGAAGGAAGGAAGGAAGGAAGGAAGGAAGGAAGGAAGGAAGGAAGGAAGGAAGGAAGGAGACACAGACAGCACTCCTTGGTCACCACACCTGGAGAGTGCAGGGAGGGGGTAAGTCATAAGTGCTCACTCATATGTGCACACATACACACACACAACGACAGGGGAAATGCTTGGATGAGGGCTCATGATGCACAAGTTCCAAGGGGCCTGTCAGCAGAGCACCTTTAACTGGAAGACATTAGATACTTGGCATTTAGAGTGACACACGTTTGGGGTCTGTATGTACCCTGTATGAGGTGTTTGTGCACGTGCAGAACACCACAGGTAGTTACACAAAAGGATTAACCAGAGGTTGGTCCCCAGCAGTGCTATACCCCGCACAGAGCACATCCATCACCCTGATGGCCCAGGGACACACCAGTGCCCATAGAGAATGGTGTCCGGGAGCACCAGGGAGCTAAGGAACTCAAAGGCCCCTTCCTCAATCCTTGGCAATTTATCTCCCTGGGGACATGGGCCAAGTCTGGGAACACAGCTCACTGGCAACTTCTTTTCACGGCCCGACATGTCAGGAGAGAGCGTCAGAACCAGGTCACAGATTACGCTGGGTTCTACGCAGTTCAAGCCCTCTACCCTGCCTATGGCGCACTCCCGTGGGACTCTTCCCTGGAAGGAGGTGGGAGAGAGCTTTAGACACCTGCAGAGGCTCACAGCTGATGAAACCTGTGAGACTCCTCTGTTTGGTGGGACACGGCACCAGAGCTGGCACAGAGGAAGTGCTCTAGTAGTGCTCAGCGGGATGGATGTCCACAGGAAGGAGTGACGCCGGACAGCAAGCAAGCCATCTCTTTCTTTCGCTTATCTGTAGAAGTAACAAGGGTAACAACACACTCTGGGGCACGATCCTAGACCAGGGGCTAGGAGACTCAGGTCGTGACGGCCTGCAAGTTCACCCACGACAGCAGGAGCCCTGCAAGCAGCTTTGGTGCTGGGGGCTGTCTGCCCTTCAGGGACGCGGAAGGTGCCATCTAAGCTTTGCCTCTTGCTAGTTTTCCAGAGATGGTTCGAAAGCAAAAGCAGATAAAAGATGGGAAGTGATTTGGATGCCAAGACGTCAATTGGTTGAATTATTTTTAAAAAGCTGGGAGGTCTCTGAAAGCCACTCCTTTTGGAAGCCAAGTTATAAATCCCCCTGGTTAGAAGCCCAGCTAGAGGAGTTCCCCCTGACACTAACTCTAAAGGCCTATGATCATGCCATCTTTATTTATTTCACCGAGAATTAAAATGTGGCTTTGAAACCAAGTATTGGAAATATGGATAACACCTATACTGACACTCACACTCTTCTCCCAAAAGGTCAGTTAGGAGAAACCTAACTTTGCTGTTGAATTTTCTCGCCTCTTTACCCTTAGCAACTTCTCTAAGAGTCAATCTGACACTAGTTTGGAAGATTGAGAGACAACAGAGTGCCATGGTCCAGGGCTTAGACCCTGGGACGGACTCTCTGGGCCTGAATGTGGCTCTTTCACGTACTTTGCCTCTATTCCCGCTGTTGTAAAGTGATAGTAACATCAATCGCATTGAGCTTGTTAAGGGATTAAATAATTTATGATAAAGTGCTTACATCAGGGCATGGGGAGTACCCAATGAATGTCGGCTGCTGTTACTCTTATGGTTTTTTCCACTTCCTAAGTGTTTCTTGGGTTTGCCAATTCCACTCCATTCCCCCCTAACCTCATAAAGATAAGGTTTCTGCTTGCGTGTTGTGTCTCTCCCACTGTTTATGAGCGGCGTGGAGCCTTTGACATGCCAGTTAGCCGCTTCCCTGTTCCGATGAGATGATGGCACGAAGGAACTCACGTTTTTCCCTGTGGCCTTTAGCCCTTGGCAGAGTATCCACAGACGTAAAACGGCCTTTGAGCCACGCGCATTCTGTAGGTTGTGCCCCACACCGGAAGGCTGTGGACAACTCCCTTAACTTTTGATCAACACAAGGAAGAAAGTGATGGAACCTCAGAGAGATAAGGTTTTTCTTAGGGATCACAGAGGAGGCCGTGGAGGGCAGGATGGCAGGGAAGCAAGCCCAGAATGTCAATGTTATAAATATTTACCTCGTCGGGAGTTTCCTGTTTCTTTAACCCAGCACACTTCGTAATGATGAGCTCATGGCATCGCTTGTGGACCACGCAAGTGCAAACTGCAAACAGCAAAACATGGAAAGACTGAGCAACAAGTGGGGGAAGGAAGGTTCCACCCCAAGATTAAACCAGGCTTCGGTGAAGGGACGAGGGCCACCATGCCCCCTCTGTCACCGGTAACGGAAGCCCTTTATGCTGTCATCTCAAAGCCCTTTGCCATTAGAGCCATTATAGTGTACTAACGGCTCTGGAGAAGAATGAGCCATTTATAGCCTTAGGGCATCATCAGTTTTCTCTTATTCCAGGAGTCCCGATCAATTTTCTTGCTCCTGTGTGCCAAGGTCAGGGAACAGTTTCCCTGCCGTGAAGCGCCGTCTATCAGAGGCGCTGCAGCCCTCTCGTGCTCCACTCAGGGCCATGCCAGGGCTGGCTGGTGTGGTGGGAGGGTCGCGGCAGCAGAATGCATGTTTCATGGCAAAGAAGTTCTTAAGCTTTTGACCTGGTGGTATCCTTACAGGCCAAACTGAAAAGTTTCCATTTAATTGACTAACTCCACAAGAAGTGGCCTGTAGCTCGGTCTTCAGCGTCATGGGGCAGTGTGGGCAGTAAGTGGCTGAAGAGGCCAGTAACTTTTCGCACCCCAGCAATGTCCGAAAGAATCTACTCAAGCCCACAGGGGTGAGGCCCAAGTTAACCTGAGGCTCGGCGAGGGGATGGAATGATCTCCCAGGTCAAACCACAGAGAAGCCCCCGCGTGACCGCACCACACACCCACCCTCCAATTCTGGACAACTTAACCTTGCCTTTGTAGTCAGTTAACTGCAAACAAACAAACTTCAGTAACTTCGGGTGAGGTTTAAATGTTTAAGAGTTAATGACTCCAGAGTAGAGACAAAAGAGAGACTTGGCAAGGACTGTCGCAGACAGTAAATCAAACAAGCAGCGAGGGGGCTTCTCCAGGGAGCCAGAGAGTAAGGCGCTGATGGAACCCCTGCGGCAGGTGGAGTGCCCAGGGGGACCTTCCTGGAGCCTCGGATTGAAGCCTGTGTCTCCACAGGAAAGATGGGCGTGCTACCTACCAACAGCTAGGCCCCTGTGACACCTGGAGACAGGAGGTTCCTCGAAGTTGTCCCGCATACACTCCCACATGTGTGGGTGGGAGTCACGGCCTGGCCGTAACAGAGAAAACAGGGTTCTGCTCCTCAAAGAGCGAGCGTGAGATGGGAGCTGCAGGAACCTAAGTGTCCTCAAGCCCGGCACACACCTCCCTCGAGCACTGCAGCATCAGTGATCTGGGTGGCCCCCTGGGTCCCCCCGGGATTCAGTTCATGCTGTACCTCTTACCTTGACACTGGTATCCCTGCTTTCCTATGACACCCCTGAAAAGAAGAATACAGCCCTTTTAGAAATGTTGGTAGGTCAAAACCACACGAAGCCGCCCCATTCTGGTCACTGCCCACAAAGCCCCAAGTCCTCTGGGGTCTCCCGAGCAGTGTAACTGCACTCCCACCTGGAGGCTGCCCTAAATCGGCTCCTTCGGAAGGGCAGCCCCAGCACTTGGAAGGAAGTGCAAGGGTTGCTCGGTGTCCGGGCTTGGTTTGCGTTACAAACGGTCATTCCAGAGCGACTAGTAGTGCTCTGGAAAGCCACAGAGACTCTGCTTTCTCTCTGCAGGCCTCCGGAGTCGAACGTGCCCCTCCTTGTGGGTGATCATGGCGGGGGCTGCAGCTGGCAGGCACTTTCCCTGGCATTCCAGGAGCCAGCAAGGATTATAGGTTAGTCTGTGGCCAGGACTGGGAGTTCAATGTACCATTTGGGTGAAGGCCAACATTAAAGGTTCCTTCCGTGGCCAGAATAGAGTCTCCTGGGGCCAGTTTAGGGTCAGCAGAGACACAGTCCGATCAGCCTGGCCTGAGCCCTGTCCTCAGTGCACCAACCACAAGTGGTGGGGGAGCTCTAGGAAATTCCAGCCCAGTGGGAGGAGCCGGGAGTCATTCGGACTACACCTCAGCAGACGAGGAGCCCAGTGGTGTTCGCCATGGGCCCACAGGAGACCTGACTCTGGAAGACACAACTGTCAGGGCCTGTTCCCTCTCAACATGCAATTTGTGAACAAAATACAGAAAATGAAGGTCTGAGCATTGAGTCAGTCCTGAGACTGAGACCTGTCTGTGGGTGGGAGTGGGGTGCTGTTTCTGCTTCAGTTGGGTTGAGTTTGCTCTGAGCTATGTCAACTCAGATCTTCACGTCAACCTCAGTGACCGGTTCTGGAATACCACCAGGATAGGACCAGCCACTCCCAGACACCCTGGGAAGCCAAGGGATTCTCAAGAGTGCATTTCAAACACACCCCAGCTGCACTCATGCTCCAACTGGGCTTCATTCACTCTGGCCTGCTGGTTTCAATTGCATGGGCAAACTCCAGTCAGCTTCGAAGAGCTCGGACAGGTTGCCAGACAAGCTGGTGGGATGTCAGGAAAAGCATGAACTTTGAGCTGTGCTCACTGGGGTAGAAACCTGACACTTCCCAGTTGGAAGGCTGCAGGCTCCATGCTGCCGTTAGTGGACTGGGCTTCATAATATGTAGCTCACAGGACCCTGGGAAGGGTTAATTCAATATTTCCAGTGCCTGAGAGAGAATCTCACTTGTGGTGGGTATTCATTAAAAGTCCCCTTCCAATCCCCAAGACCCGTGTTCCTTATCTTTCTCTATCTCCCACCTAGGCCTACTACTTACCTGTCTTGGTCTATCAACATCCTAGTCTACATCATGAAAAGAGAAATGCCACCTCCTTCAAGAAGGCTTCCCTGGGCTCTCCAGTCAACACTACTCTCTCACTCCTCTGAAACCACAGCATCCTAGCAGCACCAGTGTTACAACAGGTACTAAGAACTGCTTTGTATTATCAATATTTGAAACGGAGTATGTTTAACTCCGTTGTGGGAAAACTCAAATGTATACAAAAATAGGGAGATGGACTTCATTTATCCATCACCCAGCTCCAACAATGACCAATACATGGGCAGCCTTGTTTCGTCTCTACTCCTAGCCCCTTCCTCCTCTCCCCACCCTATCTTTTAAACAAATTCCAGATTCGTATCATTTGTAAATAACTCAGTTTGTCTTTCCAAAACTAAGGATACCTTTTAAAGAATCCACAATCAGAATACCATTGTTGATTATAAAATCTTAACTCCTTAAGTGTGATAATATGATATGATCCTAAGAGTACAGTCACCAGGAACCATAGCTTCTTCCCATTTATTTCCCCAAGCACCACACACTCAGTCTTCCAGAAAAGTCTTCTGCAATTAAATAAAGAAGAAATAAAATGCATCTGCACATTTTACATGAAGTTTGTAATCTCCCAACTTCTCGTCCCAGAGAAGGCATAACTAGAGGTTCCCAGGAGAGAGGGCCTTACCAGATAAAATCTCTGCAGTGGGAGCAGTAGGTGGGCTGCCGAAGGTAGGTGGCCATGAACTTGTGGCCGTTGACCTGGTGGACCCTGCGCCTGACGGCCCCCTGCCGCTTCCTGGGCCGCATGCGCTCCCTGAACACGCGCTCTTCATTGTCTTTAGGGGCTGGGGAAAGACAAGAGCAGAAAAGACAGCACAGTCTGGGTTAGCACACCTTGAAAGGGACCTGCAGGAGAGCTACTCCATCCTTGGATGCCTGGAAGTGGGGGGCAGCCTCCACTGGTGGAGGGATTAGGCGGTCTGAGGAGCCTCGCTGCTCGGCTCTGATGAGGGACCACACGCGTGGGAAGGCCCAGACTGCGGTTTTGATGCCAGCTGCCCCCTTAGTATCCATCCCAATCCCAGTTTGGCTCCGGGCGTGGCTGCTCCACTCCTCCTACACTGGCTGTATGTCATACAGGTGTGGGGTCAAAAGGCACAAGGTTCAATGTTACTGCAACTTCCAAGCAGTGTGACCTTGGACAGCTGGTGTTCCCTTGTCCTGAGCCTCTGTAGGTGCCTCCCCCTCTAAGTGGGGTGGCAATGCCCACCCCAGGGGGAGCTGTGGAGTCAACAGTGTGACTTCCCTTGGCACCCAGCCACCTGGCTCAGAGGAGTGGCTGCCTAATCAACCTGATTCTTCTTCCTCTTGCCTCTTATCTAGACAATGAAGAGCCTTTTCCCAAAGCTGAGAAGGAGAGGGGAGTACAAACTACCAAAGCTGCGAGTTTCTGAAGGCTGAAGACCCACCACCACGGTAGCCGTCCACAGGTCAGGGGGAGGGCCCTCACCAGAACCCAGTCTCGCTGGCATCTCCAGCTCTGACTTCTAGCCTCCGGAACCCGGAGAGAGACATTCCTTCTGTCGAAGCCACCCCGTCTGGGGAACTGTGCTCACGCAGCCTGAGCTGAGTGACACAGTGATGACGACAATGGCGTCTATCAAAGACACACTCTGTGGCAAAGCACGCTGAGTGCCTTACTGAAGAAACTCACTGAATCTCCCCAATCACCCTGCTCGAAGGGTACTGCTCTTAACTCCATTTCGCAGGTACGCGAACTGAGGAATAGGGAGTTTAAGTGACCTGTTCCTGTTAACACAGCTATTGCTATTGATGGCAGAGCCCAGATTCTAATCCAGAGAACAGGGGAGCAGCCACACACTGCTCCGAGGGACAGTCCCATCTCCCTACAGCAAGGCCCGAAGCTCTCATCTGAGTGGCTCTTGTTATGGAAGAGTCTAGCTGCCTACAGCTTTTCCAAGGGCAGGAGCGGGGCAGGCTCTGGCTGTCCTGCCTGGCTCCTAGCCCTAGTTCAGGCCCTGGAAGGTCACCAGCGTGGCAGCTTCAAATGCTCTGGGAAGGCTCTGTGTCCCCTAACACCCCTCCCCCAGACATCACACTGTAACAGTGTCAGTCCTGGGGGAGAGCATTACCCCTGCCGAAAATAAGGTTTTTGAAGAGGTCTTCCCTGCAGGGACCTCTTTGAAAATAAGATTCCCTGCACTGGAGATCACAGATGTGAGCCAAGCAGCTGCTCCACACAAGGACATCTGGTCAGTCCAGAGAGGGTAGTGGTAGAAGGAAAGTAAAACTGAAGGGGGAGAAAGGCAAGGGCAGGAACACACGGCCCGTGGGGGCTTCCAGACGGAAGCAGCCTCTGAGCGAACAGGAGCGTGTGGAGGGGAGGCTGCCTTCTAAGCACAGACACTGAGGGCCCAGGTGTGGGTCTCCTTACAGCCCCGCCTCTTGGCCTCCAGCCTGCCTGTCTTCCCTTTTCACCTGGTGCTTATGGTTT
This sequence comes from Carollia perspicillata, assembly GCA_004027735.1. Lineage (NCBI taxonomy): Eukaryota > Metazoa > Chordata > Mammalia > Chiroptera > Phyllostomidae > Carollia > Carollia perspicillata. The sequence goes on along the minus strand of PVKM010007542.1, from coordinate 1,082 downwards.
CAAAAAGTCACTGACACTTACTACCTTCTAGGTGTGGAAACCCACCACCTCCCACCCTGCAACCTGGGGGCCGAGACCAACTGCCCAAATTCTCATGCAAGGTCCCCAGCTCTGTTCTAACACAGAGATATCTATATGCACGTACAGAACTGTGGCCATCACCACGCAATGGTTAGTCATAGGTGGTTTTCGATTGTGCTTCATACTTTCCACTGTGTTTAGAACATTGTACTACTTTTATAAGCTGGAACAGAAATGGGGTGATTTAAAAAAATGTATTCAGTAGCCCTTACTTGCTACAAAATTAATCTACAAAAACCAAACCAAAAACCCAGTCCGGGGCAGCTCAGGCCAGAGGGTGGAAATTCTCTTTACAGAAGGCATCCTTCCGATGCTGCCACAGAAGAATGCACCAACGAACATATTTAAACGGTAAGCCAGCCCCCTAATGCATTGAAGATGCAATTTAATTTACAAACCCATCAAATTTCCCAGTCAGTTTGATCTTGGAAAATTGTATTTTCAGTGAAGATGGAGATGAGCTCACTCTAGGGTTCTCAAGGGGGCGCTGCTGTGACAGGCGCCTGGGCGTCCCCGAGGGCCTTACTTCTCAACCACTTACAGAGACAACCAGAGCCAAACATTCTAAACTGTGTTCACATTGATCCCATAGGTAAATACAGCAACCACTCAATTTAATTTTGGTTCCTTTGAAAGACCTCTTGGAGAAGTGCACTGAGACCAGGGCGGGTGGAGGGGTCTTGGGGGCAGGCGAGACAGATAGCATGGATACCTCCCGCTAGGCGGGGGTCTGGCTGAACTTCCGCAAAGGGTTCCGGTCCTCCTGCCCACACACACTGCTGTGTAAGTCAGCTTTCATGTCACAGGTGTAGGAAAACAGAAGGCTACAGGAAAGGAAGAACACAGGGAAGCTTCATGTTCCCAATGACGCCCCACGCACTCCCCCACCCTCCCACCAACACCCTGTGTGTAAGGGAGCAGGACAGGTAACAGGAGCAAAGGGGTGGGCCCCTTGCTGAGGAAATACCCGCAGTACGGCATCCCTCCGCACGAGGGAGCCA
>PVKM010007541.1:0-41202 GCA_004027735.1 Carollia perspicillata | reverse complement strand
CTAACCCACACCCAGATTCCAAACCATTGAAACTTTGAGAAAACAAATGTACAAATATAGTTGTCTTCAGACACTAAGTTTGGGTTAATTTGTTACTCAGCAATAGCTAACTAACACAAAGGGAAATAGAGAGTGCCAGGGCAGGAGTGAAGTTTAAAACTGGGTGGGAATGAGAAAAGGCTCAAAAAAGAGAGCCATAGGACCTCAGGGGCAGAGCTGGATTTGGAGGCATGAATCTGTGGGAGTTCAGGACAAGGGTGGCTGGAATGGATGAAAGAAGTGAGAGGCATGGGGGAGGGCAGAGAGGGGAGGGAGGTGTCATGCTAGCATTCGGGCTTCAACTCTGAATTTGGGGAAAGGGAGCCTTTAAATAGGACTTTGAGAAGTTGCACATTTTAACAGGGTCAAGGTGGGCAGTAAGAGTGTTTGGGAAGGTGTGGGTAGAAAGGAGATGAGCAGCAGGAAGTAAGGTCCTGGGTTTACTTGAAAGTTGACCACAGGATTAGACATGGGATATGAAGGAAGAAAGCTTTTCTTACATCAAAAGGAAGGAAGGGTAGCAGGCAAGTCTGAGGAGACCTGGAGGTCAGGGTTCACAGTTTAAGTCCTAGAGGCCTCTCTGACCTGGAGGCAAAGAGCTGGGCCAGGCATCTTGTAGAGTTTTTAGAGCGCCATGGCAGGAGTGAGTATGGAAAGGTGAGGAGAGGGCTGAGGGGAAGTGGGGCTGGGACAGGGAGTCTGGATACAGGTGAGGACAATGTAAGAAACAGGTGAGTCACTGCTGACAGGTCTGTAAGGTGAGTCCAAGCATTGATTGGGTTTTAGCATCTCAAGGGTCAGTAGCAATGAGAGTGTCTCAAGCCTTTGTAGAGGGCTCGAGAGATTATACAAGGAACACACACTGAACCAGTTTTATTGTCAAAAGGAGCACAGAAATAGGGCTGCAGCTGAAGGGCAAAGTGAGTCCAACAGAGGGGTGCCTTCGATGGAGAAGTAACAGTATACTTGAACCCAAGAGAACCATTCACCTAGACTGGGGAAACACCAGGATGTGGGGACCATTTAGACTGAGGGGAGGAAACTACACTTGGAGCCAGCGGGAAATGAACATCTGGTGCTCAGGAAGTCCCAGAGGGTGCAGGGCCCCTGCAGCACGTTCTGGTGCCCTGACATTTCACCGCACTGGTGAAAAAGTAATTGGGGGTAATTGAGAGAACTGGAGCTGAGCTAGGAGACTGCACTCAGAATTTCCTGACCTGGACAAGGTTCTGCCTTTAATCTTATGTTACATTTACTGCCTTGTTTCATTTAGTTTGTGAGAAACTGGGGTAAAAATGATGATTAGCTTTACAGAGGAAAGGAGAGACCAACCCAAGACACCCTTGTGAAGGGTGTCTGACCCTCTAAGGTGCTGGAGGCAGGGCAGAGGCCTTGGGGAAACAGCTGTCAGTCACAGATGAGGGTGCAGCTGGGTGGTGGAACATCCTAAGTTGCAAGACCAGGCTCAAGTCCAAGCTCTGTCTGTAGTTTCAAGCAAGGCATGGCCTTCCAATGCCTCCTTTTCTTCATCTGGAAAATGGAACAAATAAGCACAGACTCACAAGTTGTGTAAGGGAAGCAGAACGGAGGCTCCCCAGTGGGACAATGACTTTGTACAGATGTATCCTTGCATCAGGCGAGGTACAAGGTAACACTCACAGGATAAGAAAGTGCCTTAAAGACAAGTATTGTTCTGTGTAGGGGTCAAAATCACTGTGAAAGTGGAAATGTGCTCCTGAACTAGAAACCCCCCTGTTTGATGCTTTTCTTCCTCTTCCTCTGGGCCCATGAGGATTCATTGCCTCTCAGTGGCCAAAAACACAGGTAGTAAGAGCAGGACCTGAAGACTGGATGTCTAAGCAATTTGAATTTTTCTTCTTTTCTGGTCTCTTGGAAGAAATAAAAGAAATATTATTTCTTTTATTGATGCAAAATGTTCAAAGTGTACTTCCCACAAATTCAGAAATAATGAACTGCCTCTCCTCCAAGGCCTGGGATTGTGGCTATGGCTCTCCTGGAAAAGGTGGCTTATGGCTAGCCACAGAACCAGTGTCTGGCTCTGGTATAGAACCAGGCACCATTATAAGTAAGTCAGAGGGATCTTCCAACTGAACATTTATGGAGGAGAACAACCAGAAAGTATCTGATCCACCGCCCTGCTTGACAAATTAGGAATACAGGCCCAGAAAAGGTATTAAGTTGCCTGAGACAGGCAGGGAGACCTGGGTCCTCATCCTGCCTCTCCTCCACTGTCTGTCTCAGACCAGGTTCATTTCTGGGAAACAGCAAAGAGTTTTCTGCCAGGAGTTGGTATTTAGCCAGGAGTTTAGGTTTTAGCCAGAAGTTGGTATTTGTTAAAAGACATGAAAAAGGTTAAACTGTTATCAAGAAAGTGTATCTGGGGTCTGAGTTCACTGTGGGGTCTCAGGAACTAGATACCATCAGCCTAGCCTGCCCAGTGGACATGGAGGAAGCTGCGGTGTTACACATGGGAGCTGCCAAGTCCCTGAATGGCCTGCCTGAATGCTCACAGAGCCCAGAAGGTGGAAAACAAGTTAATAGCCTAGGAGGAAGTGAGCAGAAGCACTCCTGATGACCTGCAGCTGTCAGCAACAACCATCCAGACAGAGAGGTGCCTGAGTTTGGAAATTGGTTTGGGCACCCTGGAACCACTGGATCTGGTCTAGTGCTGGATCACAGCTCTGAGCCTTGCTAAGTCCCATGAGAATGTGAGCTTTCAGCTGGCCCTCATAGCTGGATGTTCCCCTCCTGTTTCACAATAGGTGAACCTCTATATAAGTGAACCCCATGAGCTGGAGAGGGATAGAAACACCACAATGGTCCTTCTGCTGAGAAAACGTTTGGTGAACTTCATAATTCACTCCCAATTCACTAAAATATGGCCACACAGATTTTTCTTTAATTGGGTAAAGAAAATAGTAGAAGCCTCTGTGAAGTCATTCCCAACCTCCTGTTCCTTGTGATCTGCACTAGTGAGGCCAAAAAGGTCCTACAATATACCCCAAGCCTGTCTTGAACTAAGTGTGGTCAAATGACACAGTTCTGGTAAAGGAGACATAATGTCAGTCAGCTGGGGGATTTTAGTAAGGCTTCATTTTCTCAGTAAAAGAGCCAAATGTGACTAGTATTTCCAGTTTTATTTCCATTTTCCTACCTTGAAGGTGGGTATGATACCAGGAGTTGGGCAGCTATGTTGCAACACTGAGACAAAGTGCAAGAAAGAGAGGCTAATCATTTGCTGGCACAAGACCTCTTCATGGCTGAGCTGCTGAACCTGAGCCAGCAGCTGTCTACTTTGTAGGTCTCTTGTAAACTGAGGCAAAATAAAACCTTACTTGTTTAAGCTGCTGTGTTGGAATTCTTGCAATTGAAAGCATTCCTAGCTAACTCACACCACTATGACCAACTATCAGCCAGCATCACACATAACATTGAAACCTTAACGGCATTCCCATTACATCTGAGATAAGACAAGGATGTGTCACTGTAAATGCTAGGAACAATAATAATACAAATAATGTTTTTTGAGTGTTTGTTACATGCCAGCTCCTATCCTAAGTATTTGATATATTTACTCACTTGATCTTCCAAAAACTCTACAAGGGACACTTTATAGGTGTCAAAACTAAGGTGCAGAGAGGTGGAGGGAACTTGCTCTAGTTGGTATGCAGTGAGCCATATGAAAGAAAGTCTGGCCCCAGGATTGGTATTCGTAATATTATGCAGTACTCTTCATCTAGCCACAAGATCAGGAGGTGGGAAGAACAGCCAATGTCTGAGGCCTCTTGTTTTTTCTTCTAGCCACCACATTTTCTTCTCTGTGCACCACTCTAGGGAAGCTAGTTACCCTCCTAAGGATGGTGGGAAGCCAGGATCTGAGGTGGGAGCTGAGACTTGGAATGTTTGAGAGCCTTAAAGTTGAAATAGCCTGTAGGGCCACTTCACAAAGAGCCAAGATTTTGGGCCAAAGCCTCTTCTCTGCTTTAGGGCATGTATGAGTGAACACTACTGAGATTTTCTCTTCCTTCTTTCCTTCCTGTTTTCAAGGCTGATTAACCCCACTCCTAATAAACATTATTACTATTATTTTTAAAGCTACTTTAGTATTCAATAATATTGGTGAATCTTTTAGGCTGGGGAGCTGGCTGTTCTTTTTCGCCTACTATCTCTTAATGCTTTTTTTAATTATAAAAGAAATACATGGGTATATAAAGTGTTCAGATAGTTCAAAAATATATGAAGTAAAAACTATAATTTTTGCTCTCATATTTTTAGCCTCCACCCTCCCTCTCCCTTTACCCCCAATTCTAAGGGATAACATTGCTTTGGAGATTGGAGTGTGTCCCACACAAATACACTCAACTATGTCAGTCTATACATAGAATTCTGTAAGTTGCTTCTTCTCTATTAAGAATTTATTGGTAGGTACAAAATAGGGGGAGGTTAAGAATAGTACAGGAAATGGAGAAGCCAAAGAACTTGTATGTATGACCCATGGACTTGAACTAAGGGCGGGGGGAGTGCTGGAGGGAGAGGGGTGCAGGGTGGTAGGAGGTAAAGGGGAGAAAAAAATGGTACAACTGTAAGGGCATAATCAATAAAATATACTTAAAAATATGGCTTATTGTTTTTAACATATACAGAGTGCTCTTTAGGAAGGAAGTGCTATGATCTCTAGTTGATCTTGTGTTAATGGACACTGAGGTTGTTTCCAATGTATTGCTTTTGTGCACTGGTGTGCTAATTTGGGTTGAAGAGATTCTTATAAGTGGCATGGCTGTGCCCAAGTGTGCACATAACAGTACTTGACAGGTGTGGTTAAATAGCATTTCTCAACTGCTGCACCAATAACCCTCCTATAGACTGAGAACAAGCATGCTCATTACCCATGTCCTCCTTAATCTTGGATACTTTTAATCTTAAAAAATTTTGCACTCTGGTTGGTGTGGCTCAGTGGATTGAGTGCCAGACTATAAACCAAGAGGTCACTGGTTTGATTCCCAGTGAAAGCACATGCCTGGATTGTGGGCCGAGTTCTTAGTTGGCGGCATGCGAGAGGCAAGAGGAAAGTGATCGATGTTCTCCTCCTCTTTTTTCCTATCTTCCCCTCTCTCTGAATAAAATAAAATAAAATTTAAAAAAATTGCAAGCACCTCAGTAACATCTAGTGCCCAAATTTTGGTTTTTAAATACAGTCAACACTAAAGGGAACCAGAAACCAACTCTCCTTGGAAAAATCACTGATCCCAGGATTGGCAGAAGGAACAACAACAAAAAGAGGTTAGAAGAGTTTTCTGTGACATAAAATAGTGAAGTTCTCAAAGAATGATGGGGACATGTCAAAGGGATGCAGGAGCCAATATGAAGGGGATGCCCATTGACCAAATTGGGAGACTTTGAGCATCAAAATAAATATAATAATAAATTATAATGATTGAAATGGAGTTTTCTCCATGAGCCTATAGTGGTAGTAAATAAGTAAAAAGAGAAAAAAAAGCTTTTCCTCATAGTAGAATGTTAGCTAATAAATTTAGATGGAGTTTAAAAAATAATTATTTGGCAGTAATTTGAATAATTGATTCAGACAAGAATTATCAACAGATGCTAAATTTGTGGATGAAAGTCTCAACAAAAACAGTGGAATCACAGCCTTAAGGTATCTTTCCACAAAAGTACTTGTTTATTACAAAAGAGCAAATAGCAATTTTACAATTGAGAAAGTTTAATCAATTGATCACTATTAATATTATCAGTGATGGAACAAGCTCCCATGTCCATCTCAATGTGACACATTGAGAGGAAACAGCAACACTTCTGCAGCATTGCCACCAAAAATACATGATCTGAGCCTAATCCTGAGGAAGCATCATGCAAACCCAAATAGAGGAACATTTGATAACTAACCAGACATTTACCTTCAAAAATGTCAACGTTATACTAGCAAAGAAAGGTGTAGCCAAGGGTGTCCAACCTGCAGCCCAGGATGGCTGTGAATGCAGCCCAAAACAAAATCATAAATTTACTTAAAACATTATGACATTTTTTGTGATTATGTGTCACAATGTGTGGCCCAAGACAACTCTTCTTCCATTGTGGTGCAGAGACTCCAACAGGTCAGACACCTCTAGTGTAGGCTGTTTCAGTTTACAAAAGAATCCTGGGTCATGACAATACATGATCCTGGACTGGAAAGGATTGTTATTAAGGACACTATCAGGACAGCTGACAAAATAAAAGTATGGTTTCAGATAACATATTAAAGTATGACTAATAGTTGACAATTATATCAATGTTAACTTTCTTGCATTTGATACTGTATCATGGTGAGGTAGGAAAGTGTCCTTGTTTGCAGAAGAAAAAAGGTTTACATATTCAGGGTTATGGAGGCATGAATGTATACAACTTCTTGTCAAATGATTCAGAAAAGAAATTATATATATTTCCATACATATACATACATGTATGCATGTATATGAGAGAGAGAGAGTGATACAAGTAGAGAAAAGAAAACAAATATGGCAAGATAAGAACAGTTGGTAAATCTGTGTCAATGGTATAAGGGGGTTCTTTGCACTGAGTTTGGACCTGTTTCCAAATAAAAGGTTTAAGAAAAAAATTATTTTGCCAATGTGTTGGGTACAATATAATATCTCACAGGTATTTGAACTTGCATTCACTTCATCACTACAAATGCTGAGCGCATTTTTGTATATTAGCCACTTCTAGTTATTTTGTGAATTGTTTTTATAAGCTTTGCCCATTTTTCTATTACACTGCTTTTGTTTTACTAGGTGGAATGCTTCTAAATTCTTATTAAATTTATTTTCTAATTTATAATGGTGAATATTTCTCCTATTTTGTCATTTGTCTTTTGATATTTATAGTATCTTTAGCTGTACAGATGTTTTACATTTATATCTAGTTAGATATATCATCTTTTCCTGCCCTCCTGTAAGAGTATACAATATATGTAATCTTAAGCAATTAAACAGTATGGTTAGGGCTCAAATCTGCTTCTAATTTCATTATTTTTTTTAGTATTTATAAAACCATTTAAAACAGTTTTCAAATACAGTCACCTTCAACATTATTTTGTATTGGTTTCAGGTGCACAGAACAGTGGTCAGACAATCGCATACCTCAAAAAGTGTTCCCCCTGATGCCTCCACCCAGCACATGCCCAGAACCTCACATAGTCATTGCAACACTATTGACTATATACTCTCCATGCTGTATCCCACATCTCTGTGACTATTAATTTGTACTTCTTAATCCCTTCATCTTTTTCACTGAGTTCTGCTAAGCACCCCCCCCCCCGCAATCTGGCATCTGCCAGTACAATCTCTGTGTCTATGAGTCTATTTCAATTTAGTTTGTTTGTTTTTTCTTTAGATTCCACATGTAAGTGAAATGACATGGTATTTATTTTTCTCAGACTGTCTTATTTCATTTAAGTGCAGCAGCATGGATAGACACGGGGTGTCTATCCATGCTGCTGCAAATGGTAATATTTTATTTTCTTTTTTATGGTGGAGTAATATTCTATTGTGTATATGTTATCCACTTGTTTATTTATGGGCACTTGGGTTGCTTCCATATCTTGGCTATTGTAAGTAATGCAATAAGGACACTATTGCAAGTAATATAATAGCCAAGCTTCAGTGAAAATAGGGGTGTGCATATTTTTTGAATCAGTGTTTTAGGTTTCTTCAGATAAATACCCTGAAGTGAAAACAATAGGTCATAAGACAGTTCCATTTTTAATTTTTTGAGAAACCTCCATACTGTTTTTCACAGTGGCTGTATCAATCTGCATTCCCAACAATAGTGTGTGAGAGTTCCTTTCTCTCCACATCCTTGGCAATATTTGTCATTTGTAAATTTATTGATGATAGCCACAAAGTGCCTGGAAGGGGCCAGGCTGTGTACCAGTTTTGGCTTCCTGAAGTTCTGCTCTGGGAGCAGATCAATAAAAGTCCAAGGCTATCTGAGGTCCACCTCCACCTGTCAGCTATTCTGCCTCACCTTGATGTTGTCAGATCTTTGTCCTGAGCCTTCAGAAGAAAGACTGTAAAATGGGCCCAGGCATGGGGAGACCCACAACCCTTTCCATAGGTCTTGAGCTTGGTAGGGTGGAGCAACCCGAGTCAGGAGGTGGGGCTAGTGGGTCCCTACTTGGGGGTTATGCAGTCAGGGATTCAATGAGGGGAAGTGGCCCCTGCTCCAGAGCCAAACCACTCAGTTTCTGCCAGAATCTCCAACTCTAACTCCACCAGGAGGAGCAACCCACAGGTTCAGGTTTGGTGCAGCTGGCCATCCTCACTGCAGAATCAAGCTAAACAGAATGGAACCATGAGGGCTCAGGAGGACAGATCAAAAGAGTCACCCATAGGGTTTGGTACCTATCAGAACCACAGGAGGGGCCCAAACATTTTACCCTGGTTCCAGACAATAGCCTTTAAGGGACACAGATCCAAAATGCCCCAGCTCTGGGCAGCACCCCTTTTCCCTGGAGAAACTGAGCTCAGCAGGACAGGGTATCTGGGATGTGGAATGGGCAGATCCAAACAGTATTTTGTTGTGGACTTGCCTTCAAGTATGTAGGAGGGGCGCCAGTACTTCTTTCCCTCTCCAGGATAGGGTGGGCTGAGTTCACAGGGGAAAAAGAAGTGCCCCACCCCATGATGTAGCTGTACATTCCAACACCAGCCTGTCTAATTCCTGGACAAAAGCCTCCCTTAGAGACATACTCCAAAAGTCTCAGCTCTGTGTGGCACTGTGATCCCCCTGTGTAGATGAACTCAACAGGATGGGGCTGGCCAAGTGAGGCCACGGGTGTGTGTGTGGAGGGGGTGGTGCCAGCTGTGCACTCAAGATGGGGAAGACAGGTCCACTTTGCAAAGCCACACAGTTTAGTTACTGTCTGAGTCTGCCAAGAGCCTCCCCAGAAATTGAGTCCCTCAAAGGTCACTGCTATAGGTAGCCAGCAGACCCCTCCACAGGACCTAATCACAGCAGAATGATATTTTCAGCAGTTGGGGGACTGGGCAGTGCATTCCCAATGCTGGTGCTATAACAATAGGAGTGCTCAAGTCTAGTAAGTCTGAGACCTCTGAGTAACTCAGAGACCTCTGAGTCTGGCATACTCCCTTCTTCCCCAGGCAGACTGAATCCTCACTATTTTCACCACCATGTGTTATGTGGGCTCTTCTTCCCATCTCTGTTGCTCTGGGTTTGGGATCTCTGCATGACGATGAGACCCCACACTCCTTGTTGGAGGAAGTTTTTCAGCTGAGATACTCCTCTGGCTTCTGATCTGCCACACCTGGGTGCTGGGATCAGCTCTTTCTGCAGCTCCACTCTTCTTACCAGTCTCTATGTGGCTTCTTCTGTAAATCCTTGGTTATAGTATTTCAATTCAGCTAATCTTCAGATGATTTTTCAGGTTGATTGTTCTATAATTTATCTGTAAATTCAATTTGGTGCCAGGAGCAGGTGAATATAGCTTCCACCGATTTTGCAAGCCATCTTGGAATCTCTATATGTTTTTATGTGAGTAACATGCTGTTTTTATTACTATAGTCTTGTAGAACTCTTTGATATCAGGTGGCATTATACCTCCAACTTTGCTCTTCCTTCTCAAGATTTCTGAAGCTATTCAAGTCTTTCGTGGTTCCATATCAATTTTTGGATTATTTGTTCTTATTCTGTGAAATACATGATTGGTTTCTTGACAGATATAGTGTTGAATATGTAGATTGCTTTGGGTAGTATGAACATTTTAATGATGTTAATTCTTCCTATCCATAAATACAGTAAATGCTTCCTCTTGTTTGTGTCTTCTTCAAAATTCTTTTCTTTAGTGCGTTATAATTTCCCAAGTATAGGTCTTTTATCTACTTAGTTAAATTTATTCCTAGACTTTTTATTTTATTTTAATGCAGTTGTAAATAAAATTACTTTCTTAGTTTCCCTTTCTGATATTCATTGTTGGTGTATAAAAATGCAACCAATTTCTAAATATTAAAATTTCATCCTCCTACTTTACTGAATTGATTTATCAGTTCTAGTAGTTTTTTGGGTGAAATCATTTTTTAAAAGATTTTATCTATTTATGGAAGATGGCATTTGAGTAGGTGGAAGCTGAGTGCACTTGCTTATGCCCCCAACATAGATTTTCAGCTGATCTTCTGACAAGTGACCTGAACAATCAACGGAATCTTATATGATATGAATTTTTGAATCCAAGGAGTACAGAGGAAGCTTTGCACTGTCTGGTAAGAGATTTTACAATTTGAAGGGAAAATATCCTGTGTGAGATACCTACAGCACAGGAAAGAATAGAGGAGAGAAAAATGAGGCTTATCAGTTCCCACTCCTCCCAGAGCAGGGTCCCTGGTCCTGTACATGGAACCCCCAACCCTAACTGGGGGAGACTTGAGGGGATATACAGTGTCTGGGAAACTCAGGCTATGTGTAAACAGTGAGCAGCATGTCTATGGCTGTAGCACCAACTGGAAGAGTCCAAGAGAGAAATTCTATCTGTTAAAACTGTCAGAGGCACCGGCAGGCTGCAGCTGGCCCTGACCAAGAAGGATTTTTTGTCTTTTGCGGAGGTGGAATGTGAGGAGAGCCAGACAGTGGCTCAGAGTGCAGTGTGGGTGCTACATATGGACTTTTTAAGAGAGAAGCAGAGGCATGGCTGAGCAGGGACCCCACAGTGCGTTTGCAGCCCCCTGGCCAACAAAGAGGCCAGATACAAAGTGCAGTTCATGCCCACCAAACCCAGCTGACCAGGAAGAGTAGAAGGCTTCATGGCACAGGAATGTCAGGGACCCACCCAGCAGGGCTGGCAAGCAGTGGGGCTATGCTCAGAATGGAGGGTTTGGGTCTGAGCCTCCTGTGAGAGCAGTAAGATAGGAACTGGGCGGACAAAAGCTGAACATCTGAGATTCTTTGCTGCCAGGCAGGGCCACTCAAACCGTGGAGTGCAAACCTTTGGGAAGGGGAAGGATTACAAACTCCACAGAACAGTAGGCCAGGTTCAAGAACCCACTGCCAGGTGCATATCTGCAGGGGAAAGAAAGAGAAACTCCAAAGGATCCCTTTACAAACTTTTATCAGATGTCATCATGGATCCTCTTCAGGCCCTATTCCACTGAAAACAGCAGAGCAGAGAGATTAGAAATTGGTGCAGCAAGAGGTATTCAGGGCCCCGCCCAGTCTCAGCTCTCATACAGAGCTGCCATCAGCACCAAGCAGGAAAGAGCTAATGCTTTTATACAGATTGGCCTCTCACACGAAACAGACAGATAATTCATCAGAAACTATACATTATTGGAAATAAACTGGGATAGACCAAGATACGTGGAACAGTGGGAGGAAACACACCCACCACCTTTTTTGAAGACTGCAAGCACCTCCTGGGACTTGATCCAGGAATCCCACTCTCCTGATTACATCACACACCCCCTCTGGAGTTAGGTGAAGGTGGTACATGAAATGCTGTGGGACATTTGATGAATCACCCTTGGGTCTTGTGCTGACAGAAAGCCAGCAGGACAGAATAGTGAGGACCAGCCAAGCCTGAAGGAGATAGCCACAGACTGTGGATCACTTATATCCTCAAACAGGCTGCCTAAAGCTAGACTAAGACACTAGCTGACATCAGGGACAGACCCTGAAGGAGAGGACAATAGGCCAACAGACACTAGACTCTGCTGAAATGAATTACGCTTTGTTCGCTTTTAAATTATTTGTATTATTTTTTCTCCAGCATAGCTTTATAACATTGTTTCTTTGTCTTCAAATTTTTCCTATGATTTTAGTATTTTTAATTTTATTTTATTCTTGTTATATATTTTTAATTATTATTATCTTTTAAATTATTATTTTAGTTTTAATTCAAGTCTCATGTTTTACTTTTCCCTTCCCTTACCCTATTTTGCCTTTATCCTTCTCTTTCTTATTTTAATTTTAATTTTTCCTTTTCAACACATTATTTTTATTTCTCACCCTTATTATTTGTCTTCCCTCCATCTTCTCAAAAGCACCTTTCTTTCCATTAGTCATCTCACATTATTTTCACCTTTCTTATAATATCCTTATTGTCCTTTCACTTTTATTAATATTTATTCATTTGTCATTGATATTGGAGTTGCTGTTGCATTTCTTCAATTTTATTCCTAGTTGTTCACTTTTAAATTTTAAATCTCATATTTCACTGTTCCCCTGTCCTACTCCATGTCACCTTACTCCTGCACTGTCTTATTTTTGTTCTAAATTTTATTTTGTCCCTTTATTATCCTTATTTCTAACCTTACATATTGTTTCTCCTCATTATATTATCTCAAAACAATTTTTCTTTCCTTTAGATATCTCACTTTTTTCTCTTTTCTTATAATATTTTTATTCTCTTTCCATCTTTATTAATCTTTGCTCATTTGTCATGGATATAACTTTGGTGGTTGTTTTTCTTCAATTTGGAGCTTAGTTTTCCCCTATTTTTTCCCACAAACCTCATATTGCACTCTGCCCTTTTCTAACACCATTTGCTCTATTTCCTTCCTATTTTATTTACATTGTAAATTTTTTTCCTTTTCTTTGCTTTGTTTTTATTTCCTACTCTTCTTATTTCTCCTCCCTTTACCTTCTCGAAATAATTTTACTTTCCATTAGTCACCTCATATCCTTTTTTTCCTTTCATATAATATTTGCATTCTCTTTCCACCTTTGTTAATCTTAGCTTGTTTGTTGTTATTACCATGGTAGTGGTTTGGGATATTTTTTCTGGGGTGAGTTTTGTTTGCTGGGTTGTTTTGTCTTGTTCTGGTAGCTCCTGTACAACAGCATATAAGATGTAGTGAGGGTTGTGACTCTCAGGCAGCCAGTTGGAGGGGAGAACCCACCAATGAATGAGACAACAATGAAACCCAATTACAACAAGAGAGCCCACATAAACTGCATAAAGAGGTCCTAGAGTATCCAGCCCAGTAGTTAAAGGAGGCTGCACCACTGACTCCCACAGGACTCCTATCACAGAAGGCCACCCCATGGAGACAAGGAGTCAAAGCATATCAATTTAACATGTAGAAACAAACAAAAAGAGTCTCCTAACATGGGAAGAAAAAGAAACAACATGCAATAGAAAGAAAAGAAAGAATCCCCAGAAACAGTGCTAAATGAAGTTGAGACAAGCAATGTATCAGACACAGAGTTCAGTGTAATGGTTATAAGGATGCTAACAGAATTCAGTAAGAACTACAACAAACTTAGTGGGAACTACATCAGCTGTAAGAAGACACAGAGCCCTAGCTGGTGTGGCTGAGTGGATTGAGCACCAGCCTATAAACCAAAGGGTCACAGGTTCGATTCCCAGTCAGGGCACATGCCTAGATTGCTGGCCAGGTCCCCAGTAGGGGGTGCACGAGAGGCAATCATATGTTTATGTTTCTTGCCCTCTATTTCTCCCTCCTTTTGCCTCTCTCTAAAAATAAACAAAATCTTAAAAAAGGAAAATTTTAAAATAAATAAATAAAAGGACACAGAGACTATGAATAAGAACCAGGAAGAAATGAAGAATATAATATATGAAATAAAGAATATACTAAAAGAAATTAAAAGCAAATTCTATGAAGCAGAAGATCAAAATAGCAAGTTGGAAAACAAAGTAGAAAAAACACAGAGGAACAAAATGAAAAAAACACTAAAAAAGAATGGGGATAGTTTAAGGGAGATGCAGAACAACATGAAATGTAATAATATTCACATTCTAGGGATTCCAGAAAGAGAATAAAAGGGGCAAGGGTTAGAAGACCTGTTTGAAAAAATAATAGCAGAAAATTTCCCTAACTTGGTGAGGAAAAAAAGCCACACAACTTCAGGAAGCACAGAGGTCCCAATCAAGATGAACCAGAAGAGGCCCATTTCAAGACACATCATAATTAAAATGGCAAAATTTAAAGACAAAGAGAGAATCTTAAATGCAGCAATGGAGAGACAGCTAGTAACATATAAAGGAGTTCTAATAAGGCTATCAACTCTCTTCTCAGAAAAATACCACAAGCCATTGGAATGGCAAGAAATATTCCAAGTAATGAAAAGCAAATACCTGAAACCAAGACTACCCTACCCAGTAATGCTCTCATTTAAAACAGAAAGTGAAATAAGGAGATTCCCAGACAAAAAAGAGGCACAAAGACTACATCTCTACCAAATCAGCATTGCAGGAGATGCTAAGGAATAGTTTTATAAAGCAGGAGAGAGAGAAGGGGGGTGGGGGGAGAGAGAGAGAGAAAGAGAAACACAGGCACAGAGAGAGGAAATGGCCAAGAAATAAATACGTATTAATAATAACCTTAAATGTAAATTGATTAAATGCTTCAATCAAAAGGTATAAGGTAGCTGAAAGGATAAGAAAACATGGTCTACATATATGCTGTCTACAAAAGACACAACTTAGAGCACAATATCTACACAGGTTAAAAGTGAAGAGATAGAAAAATTATTCCAAGCAAATAAACATGGAAAAAAGGCTGAGGTAGCAATACTTAAATCAGACAAAATAGCCTTCAAAACAAAGGCCATAACAAGAGACAAACAGTGTAACTACATGATACTTAAGGGAGATGTCCAGCAAGAGGATATAACCCTTGTAAATATATATACACCCACCAAAGGAGCACCTAAATACATAAGGAAATTTTTGGAGGACTTTAAGTAGGTGATCAACAGCAATACAGTCATGACAGGGGATTTTAACACCCCACTGTGAACAATGGATACATTGTCTAAACAAAAAGTCAACAAGAATTTTGTGGCTTGAATGACACCATGGATCAAACGGGCTTAATTAATATTTATAGAGCATTTCACACACACCCCAAAAAGCAAAATATACATTCTTTATAAATGCACATGAGGCATTTTCAAAGATAGATCACATTGTAGGACATAAAACAAGCCCCAACAAATACAGGAAGATTTAAACCATGTCAAGCATCTTCTCAGGTCACAATGGCTTGAAACTAAAAACCAACCTCAAGGACAAAACTCAAAAACATTCAAATACATGGAGACTGAATAACATGTTATTAAATAATGAATGGGTTAACAATGAGAACAGGCAAGAAATCAAAAAGTACCTGGAAGCAAATGAAAATGAACATGCAATACTGAAAAGCTATGGGACATGGTGAAGGCAGTCCTAAGAGGGAATTTCATAGCAATACAGACCTACATAAAGAAGATAGAAAAATCTCAAATAAACAACCTAACACTACATCTGAAAGAACTAGAGGAAAAATAACACACAAAGCCAAAAGTGAGTAGAAGGAAGGAAATAATCACGACCAGAGCAGAATTAAATGACATAAGATTTTTAAAAAACTATTCAAAGGATTAAAGAATTCAGGAGCTTTTCCTTGAAAAGATAAAAGATTGACAAATTGCTAACCAGATGCATGAAGAAAAAAAGAGGGAGGATCTAAATAAACACAATCAGAAATGAAAGAGGATGTATGAAACAATACCACAGAAATACAAAGAATTATAAGAAATTACTATGAACAACTATATGCCAAGAGATTGGACAACATGGGCTAAATGGTTAAATTTCTAAAAATATACAATCTTCTAAAACTGAATCAAGTCAAAGCAGAAAGCCCTCATATGCTGATAACAAATAGAAAACTGAAAGAGGCAATAAAAGAGCTCCTGACACACAAATCCCTGGACCAGATGGCTTAACAGGAAAATTCTACTAAACATTCAAAGAAGAACAAACTCCTTCTCAAACTGTTCCAAAAAAATTCAAGAAGATAGAAGACTCACAAACTCTTTTTATGAGGCCTGTCTTATCCTAATTCCAAAACCAGGTAAAGAAACAGCAAAAATAAAATTATGTGCAAATATCTCTGATATAGTGATCCTAAAATACTCAAAAAAATATTGGCAAACCACATACAGCAATACTTTAAGAAGATCATACACCATGATAAAATAGAATTCATCCTGGTTATACAAAAATGGTACAATATTCACAAATCAATAAACAGAATATGCCACATAAACAAAATAAGGACAAAAACCACACAATGATATCAACAGATGCTGAAAAATCATTTGATAAAATCCAGCACCCACTAATGATAAAAACACTCAGCAAAGTGGGAATAGAGGGAACATACTTCAACATAATAAAGCCTTTTATGAGAAACCTACTGCCAATCTTATATCCAATGGGCAAAACCAAAAACATTTTCCCTTAAGATCAAGAACAAGACAAGGGTGTTTGCATTCACCACACTTATTCAAAAGTGTACTTGAAATGCTAGCCACAGTGATCAGACAAGAAAAAGGAAGAAAAGGGCACCTAAATTGGAAAGGAGGAAGTAAAATTCATTATTTGCAGACAACAGGATAGTGTATATAGAAAACCCTACAGTCTCCACCACAACACTACTTGACCTTATAAGTGAATTTGGTAAAGCAGCAGGATACAAAAACAATACTGAGAAATCAATTGCATTTTTGTACAGCAACAAAGAACTATCAGAAAGAGAAACTAGGAAAACAGTTCCATTTACTATAGCAAAAATAAAAATGAAGTATCTACTAATGAATTTAACCAAGGAGGTAAAAAACCTGCACTCAGAAATTTATAGAACACCTAGTAAAGAAATTGAGGAAGCTACAAATAAATGGGTGTATATACCATGCTCATGAATTGAAATAATTAGCATCATTAAAATGTACATACTGCCTGAAGCAATCTATAGATTCAACACAATCTCTATCAAAATACCAATGACACATTTCACTGATCTAGAACAAATACTCCAGAAATTTATATGGAACCAAAAAAGACCCTGAATATCCTCAGCAATCTTGAGAAAGAATAAAGTTGGAGTGATCAAAATACCTGATATCAAACTATACTACAAGGCCACTGTAATCAAAACACACTGGTAGTGGCATAAGAATAGACACATAGATTAATGTAGAGTATAGAGAGCCCATAAATAAACCTATGCCTCCATTGTCAATTGCTTTTTGACAAAGGAGGCATAACCGTACAACAGAATAAAAATAGTCTCATCAATAAATACTGGTGGGAAAATTGGACTGGTACATGAAAAAAATGAAACTAGAGCAGAAACTCACACCATACACTAGAATAAACTCAAAATGGATATAAGACTTAAATATAAGTTTTGATACCATGGAAGTCCTAGAGGAAAGCATAGACAGTGAAATTCCAGCTATCCCATGTAGCATTATTTTTGCTGATATATCTCCTAGGGCAAAGGAAATAAAATAAAAAATAAACAAATGGGACTACATCAAATTAAAAAGCTTCTGTATGGCTAAAGAAACCTACATCAAAATGAAAAAGGAACCAACCATGGAAAGAGAGAACAGATTTGCCAATGATACATTGGACAAGGTTTAATATCCAAAATACATAAAAAACTCATGTGACTGAACATCAGGATAACAAACAATCCAATTAAAAATAAGCAAAGACGTTTTTGGAAGGAAGATGGTGACAGAGTAAGAGGGAGCAGATTCTACTTCCCCTTACACATGGGAGAAAAACCTAGCTGATCTATGGAAGAATAAAGCAAACAGCCAACAGTACCCCAGCATATATGAAAATTAGAAACCAAAAATTGTAGCAGACACTGAAAAAACCGGATAGTAAGGAGAGTGCTTCAGGACAATAAGGTCCTAGGGATCAGCTCCAGGACCAGGGCAGCTGTAGCCCCAGGCCCAGCACCTGGTCTACCACAGACTCCTTGGGACTGGCGGGCCTGCCACAGAATCCTTGGGAGAGAGACAGGTCAACTGCTTCCTCCCTCCCTGGCCAAACAAGGTTTGAGCAGCACCAGGAGAGACCTGGTTGCTTGAAGTTGCAGAGAGGGGAATAAGGACAAAGTGGCAAACATACAGGGGCTGTGATCACCTAAGAGTCTGTGGATGCTGGTTTAGGAGAGTTGAGAATCATGCAGTGATGGGGACTGACCCTGATAGTCACTGGTCTGGCTGGAGAATTGAGGTGTACTGAGCCGCAGGCTTGAGTAGGAGGAATTTCTCAAAAAGAAAACTGTTTGGGGAATTATCCTGCAACAGCTGCAGGATAGCAAAGTGGGAATAGAGGGAGCATTCCTCACCATAATAAAGGCCATATATGAGAGACCTACAGTCAACATTATACTCAATGGGCAAAAACTAAAATCTTTTCCACTAAGATCAGGAACAAGACAAGGTTGTCCTTGTTCACCACTTCTATTCAATATAGTATTGGAAGTTTTAGCCACAGTGATCAGTCAAGAAAAGGAAATAAAAGGCATCCAAATTGAAAAGAAGGAAACAAAACTGTCACTGTTTGCAGATGACATGATAGTGTACATGGACAATCCTATAGACTCCACCCAAAAACTGCTCAACCTAATAAATGAATTTGGCAAAACAGTGAGATATAAAGTCAATATCCAGAAATCAAAGGCGTTTTTTGTATACCAACAATGAAACAGCAGAAGCAGAAATCAAGAAAAAAATCCCATTTCATATAGCAACAAAAAAATAATAAAATACCTAGGAATAAACCTAACCAAGGACATAAAAGACCTTCATGCAGAGAGCTACACAACACTGAAGAATAAAATCAAGGAAGACACAAACAAATGGAAACATATACCATGTTCATGGATTGGAAGAATTAATATCATCAAAATGTCCACACTACCCAAAACAATGTACAGACTCAATGCAACACCTATTAAAGTACCAATGACATATTTCACAGACATAGAACAAACATTTCAAAAATTTATATGGACCCATAAATAACCCTGAATAGCTGCTGCAATTTTAAGAAAGAAGAGCAAAGTAGTAGGGATCACAATACCTGATACCAAACTGTATTACAAGGCCACTGTAATGAAAACAGCCTGGTACCGGCATAAAAACAGGCACATGGACCAGTGGAACAGAACAGAGAGCCCAGAAATAAACCTAAGTGTCTATGGTCAATTAGTATTGGACAAAGGGGACAGCAACATAAAATGGAATAAAGATAGCCTCTTCAATAAATGGTGTTGGGAGAACTGGACGGCTACATGCAAATAAATGAAACTCAAGCACCAACTTACACCATACACAAAAATAAATTCAAGGTGGATATAAGATTTATATATAAGCCGTTACACCATTAATGTCCTAGAGGAGAACATAGGCAAAAAAATCTCAGATATTTCATGCAGCAACATTTTTACTGATATGTCCCCTGGAGCAAGGACCATAAAGGAAAGAATAAACAAATGGGATCTCATCAAAATAAAAAGCTTCTGCACAGCCAGAGAAAACAGTATTAAAATAAAAAGAGAACCAACTGTATGGGAAAACATATCTGCCAATGATACCTCAGACAAGGGTTTAATCTCCAAAATACACAAAGAACTTACATGACTCAACTCTAAGAAGACAAGCAACCCAATGGAACAGTGGGCAAAGGACTTGAACAGACACTTCTTCGAGAAGGACATACAGAGGATCCAGAAACACATAAAAATATCCTCAGTATCACTAGTTATCAGTGAGATGCAAATTAAAACCACAATGAGATACCACTTCACACTGGTAAAAATGGCCATCATAAACAAAGCAACAAACAACAAGTATTGGAGAGGTTGTGGTGAAAAGGGGACCCTAGTGCACTGTTGGTGGGATTGCAGACTGGTACAACCACTATGGAAAACAGTATGGAATTTTTTCAGAAAACTAAAAATGGATCTGCCTTTTGACCCAGCAATTCCACTGCTAGGATTATACCCTAATAACTCTGAAACACCAATCCAAAAGAACCTATGCACCCCAATGTTCATAGCAGCACAATTTACAATAACCAAGTGTTGGAAGCAACCTAGGTGTCCATCAGTAAATGAATGGATCAAAAAACTATGGTACATATACACAATGGAATTCTATGCAGCACAAAAAAGAAGGAGCTCCTACCCTTTGAGACAGCATGGATGGAACTGGAAAGCATTATGCTAATTGAAATAAGTCAGGTGGTGAAAGACAAATACCATATGATCTCACCTTTAACAGGAACCTAAAGAATAAAACAAACATGCAAGCAAAACATAACCAAAGACAGAGAAATAGAGAACAGGGTGACAGTGACTGGAGGGGAGAGGGGAGGGAATTTGAGGGGAAAAGAGGAAGGGTTTACAGAAACAAGTGTAAAGGACACATGGACAAAAACTAAGGGGGTTGGAAATGGGACGGAGAGGGGAAGGCCTGGGGGCATAGGCTGGGATAGGAGTAAAAGACAGAAAAGTGTACTTGAACAACAATTAAAATAAATTTGAAAAAAGAAGCAAAAAACTGAGTTGACACTTCTCCAATGAGGACATACAGATGGCTCACAGACAAATGAAAAGATGTTCAACATCACTAGTCATTAGAGATACAAATTAAAAGTACATTGAGTATCACCACACACCTGTCAGAATGGCTATCATTAATAAATCACCAGAGAACAAATGCTGGCATGGAAGTGAGGGAAAAGGAAACCTAGTGCACCTTTGGTAGGAATGAAGACTGGTGCAACCATTATGGAAAACAGTATGGAATTTCCTCAAAACAATTAAAAACAAATCTATGTTTTGACTCAGCATTTCCACTGCTGAGGATATACCCTAAGAATGCAGAAACACCAATTCAAATGAACATATGCACCCCAATGTTCATAGCAGCACTACTTACAAATAGCCAATGCTGGAAACAGCCTAATTGACCATCAGTAAATGAGTGGATCAAAAAACAGAGGTACATTTGCACAATTGAATACTATGCAGCAGAAAGACAGAACCCCTATCTTTTGTGGCAACATGGGTGAAACTAGAGAATATTATGCTATATGAAATAAGTCAACCAGTGAAAGACATACACCATATGATCTCATGTATAAGAGGTATCTAATAACAAAATAAACTAATGAGCAAAATAGAACCAGAGACATGGAAACATGGAACATACTGACTGTGGCCAGAGAAGGGAGTGATGGAGATAAAGGTGGAAAGAAGAGGTAGTAAGTAGTAAAAAAAATATGTACTGATGATGTTTGGACATGGACAATGTGTAGGGATTGACTGTAGGAGTGAGTGATAGTCTGTATGGAGGATGACAAAGAGGGAACAGTTGGGACAACTGTAATAGAGAATAACAGTATAAGATTTCATTTCTTTATTTTTAGAGATAGGGGAAGGGAGGGAGAAAGATAGGAAAAGAAGCATCAATATGAGAGAGAAACATTGCACTCTTTGATCAGGAATCAAACCCACAACCTAGGCATGTGCCTCAACTGGGAATCGAACTGGTGACCTTTTGTTTGAGTGTAAGGTTAGATTGTTTATTCGACTTTTTTCCTTCTGGAGATAGGCCTGTATTGCTATGAATTTCCTTTTTAGGACTGTATTTATTGTGCCTCATATATTTTGTTTTGTTGTGTTTTTATTTAATTTGTCTCAAGGCATATTTTGATTTCTTCTGTTCTCTTTGTTAATCCATTCATTATAACAAGGTCCAGCAGAAGTAATGCCTGCTTGAGTGTGGTTTGTAGGGTAATAATATGGGTGTAATAATTTATAGTTTTAATTTGAACATTTTACCTAAAATGTCATATAGTGTGCTATAGTGTGATATTATGTTATAGAATTACACACCTATGATTTTGTAATGAAAAAGAGACATTATTTGTGCCAGACCCTGTATAGTAGCATGTTACTTAGCCTTCATGTATTTGTGGGTTTTTTAAGTTTTTTCCCTTGTAATGGATTTCTAGTGTTATAGAATTGTGGTTGGAGGAGATACTTGATATGATTTCAATCTTCTTAAAAAATTGAGACTTGTTTCTTGACCTAACATATGGTCTTTTGTAGAACATGTTTTATTTGCACTTGAATGTATATTTTGTTGCTTTGGGTGAAATACTCTCAAAATATCGATTAAATCCATATGATCTACTATATCACTTAGGGCTATTCTTTCCATGTTGATTTTCTGTCTGGAAGATCTATCCATTAATGTTAATGGGATGTTAAAAATCCCTTACTATGACTGTATTGCTTTCAATCTCTCCCTTTATGTCCATTAATATTTATTTGCTTTATATATTTAGGTGATTATATATTTATATATTTATTATTATATCTTTTGGTGATAGGTTTGTATTTATTGCCATTTTATTCTTTATAGCTATATTTTCTTTTTTTTAAAGAAGACCCTTTTAACATATCTTGTAATACATGGTTTGGTGGAAATAAATTACTTTTGGTTTTTCTTGTCTTAGAAGATGTTTTTTTCACATTCAATTTTAAAAAATAGTTTTGCTGGGTTGAGTAGTCTTGGCAGTAGGTTTTTACATTTCATCACTTTGAATATTTCATGTCAATCCCTTCTGGTCTGAAATGTTTCTGTTGAGAAATCAGCTGAGAGTCTTATCAGATCTCCCTTTTAGGTAGCTTTCTCTTGCTACTTTTAGGGTTCTCTTTGTGTCTTTAACCTCTGTCATTATAATTTTGATGTGTCTTCATGTGGGCCACTTTGGATTCATCTTATTTGGGACTCTCTGTGCTTTCCAGACATGTGAGTATTCTTTCTTCACCAGGTAAGGAAAGATTTTAGCCATTATTTTAAAAAATAGGTTCTTTTTTAAAATTTAATTTTTTTATTTTTTATTTACTCATTTTTATTTATTTCTTTATTATTTTTAAATATATTTTATTGATTTTACCATTACAGTTATCCCATTTCCCCCTTTTATTCCCCACTGCCCTGCACACACCCTCCCACCCACTTCCCCCCTCTTTAGTTCATGTCCATGGGTCATACATATAAGTTCTTTGGCTTCTACATTTCCTATACTATTCTTAACCTCCCCCTATTTTCTACCTACTATTTATGCTACTTATTCTCTGTACCTTTTCCCCCTCTCTTCCTTTCCCACTCCCCCACTGATAACCCTCCATGTGATCTCCATTTCTCTGATCCTGTTCCTGTTCTAGTTGTTTGCTTAGTTTGTTTTTGTTTATGTTTTTGTTTTAGATGTAGTTGTTAATAACTGCGAGTTTGTTGCATTTTACTGTTCATATTTTCTATCTTCTTTTTCTTAGATAAGTTCCTTTAACAATTCATATAATAAGGGCTTGATGATGATGAACTCCTTTACCTTGACCTCTGTGGGAAGCACTTTCTCTGCCCTTCCATTCTAAATGAAAGCTTTGTGGATAGAGTCATCTTGAATGTAGGTCCTTGCCTTTCATGACTTGGAATACTTGTTTCCAGCCCCTTCTTGCCTGCAAGGTTTCTTTTGAGAAATCAGCTATAGTCTTATGGGCACTCCTTTGTAAGTAATTGTCTCCTTTTCTCTTTCTGCTTTTAAGATTCTCTCCTTATCTTTCATCTTGGGTAATTATAATGTGCTTTGGTGTGTGCTCCTTGGTTCCAGCTTCTTTGGGACTCTGTGAGCTTCCTGGACTTCCTGGAAGTCTGTTTCCTGTGCCAGATTGGGGAAGTTCTCCTTCATTATTTTCTCAAATAAATTTTCCATTTCTTGCTCTTCCCCTTCTCCTTCTGGCACCCCTATGATTCAGATGTTGGAACGTTTGAAGATGTCCTGCAGGCTCCAAAGCCTCTCCTCATTTTTTAAAATTCTAATTTCTTCATTCTGTTCTGGTTAAATGTTTCTCTCTTCCTTCTGGTCCACACCATTGATTTTAGTCCTAGTTTCCTTCCCATCACTGTTGGTTCCCTAAACATTTTCCTTTATTTCATTTAGCATAACCTTCATTTTTTCCTTTAATTTGCAACCATATTCAACCAGTTCTGCGAGCATTCTGATTACCAGTATTTTGAACTGTGCATCTGATAGGTTGTCTCTCTCTTCATCACTTAGTTGTATTTTTTCTGGAGCTTTGATCTGTTCTTTCATTTGGACAGTCTTTTCTGTCTTAGGGAGCCTGTTGTGTAGTAAGGGGCAGAGCCTTAGGTGTCCACCAGGGCAGGGCAACTCACACCCCTGCATTGTGATGCTGTATGTAGGGGAGGAGTCTGAGAGGGAACAATGCTGCCTACTGAGTTCTCTGCCAGTTTTCAGTCACTTCCTCAGCTACCCACAGTCAAATTGGGCCCTTCTGGTGCTGATTCCCAGGTGGGTGGGTTTGTGTACATTCCAAGATCCTGTGTGTCTCACCAACAACTGTCCTGTGAGTCTCGGAGTTTCTCCCACTGCTGCCTCATGTTCCACAGGTATTTTCAATCAGAAGCTTCAGGCTTTATTTCCCCATGCCGGAACCCTGGGCTGTGCAATCTCTCTTGCTCCCCAGGTGTTCCTGCTGCTTCATCTGCACGCAAATGCGGGACCTCACTGTCTGCCAGCTGCTGCCTCGCCAGGTCTACTGGCCACTGCCTTACCTGCCCTGGTCCTTCAGCTGCTGCTTGGCTGTGAGTCCTCTCCACCCAGCTGCCCATCTCCACCCCTCCTACCAGTCTGAATAAATGTTTCTTCTTTAACTCCTTGGTTGTTGGATGTCCATACAGTTCAATTTTCTCTCAGTTCTGGTTGTTTTTTCTTTTTAAATTTGTTGTCCTTCTTTTGGTTGTGTGAGGAGGCACAGCGTGTCTACCTATGCCTCCATCTTGTCTGGAAGTCCTAATTTTTATTTTTAAAGTACAATATGATTTCAGCCACATGTGGACTCTAATGAACAAACTCAACTAAAAAGCAAAAAAATGACAGACTCATAGATGGAGAGCAGATGACAGCTAGTGGGAGGCAGAGTTAGGGGGTGGAGGGATTGAACAAAAAGAAAAAGGACTCATGGATATGAACAGCACTGTGGTGATTGCGGGAGGTTAGGGAGGTATAAGTGGACTAAATGGTAATGGAAAAATACAATAAAGATTAAATCTAAATAAATAAATAAAACAATTACATTCTTAATCCTTGCTCTCTCTCTCCTTTTGTTACTTTTAATGCAGATGTTATGTTCTATGTTGTCCCAGAGATTTCTTGAACAATCCTAATTTTTTTTACCTTTGTTATTGTTGTTGTTGTCATTGTTTGGATTGTGTTTCCTGTTACCTTGTCTTCCAAATCACTGATTTAATTTTCTGCTTCATCTAGCCTGTTTATTTCTCAAGTGTATTCTTCTTTTCAGATATTGTATTCTTATTCTACATTTCTGACCGATTTTAAAAATGATTTCTGTTCTTTTTTTATGTTACTATCTCTTTTTTTAATTTCTCACTAAGTTTATCCATTCTTCCCAAACAGTTTTTGAGCCTCTTTATAACAAGTTTGGAATAATTTACCTGGTGATTTCTCTTGTTCTTTCATTTGGGCATGCTTCTTTTTCTCTCCATTTTGGCTGCCTCTCTTTATTTGTTCTGTGTTTTAGTTTGATCTGCTATGACTTCCAATTTGGTGTGGTTACCTTATGTAGTAGGTGTCTCGTGGGGCTCAGTGGTGCAGTCTCCCTGATCACTTGAACTAGGTGCTCAAAGAATATTCCTTGTGTGGATTCTGTGAGCTCTTCTGTTGTAGTTGAGTCTTGATTGTTGTTTGCCTGTTAGTGGGTTGGTTTGACCTTCCACCTGGTTATGAGGATCAAACTGATCACAGGGTATGGGTGCTGTGGAGGGGCTAACTTCACAAAGTAGAATTCACCCAAACAGGGCCTGGTGTCCACTGAGATCTCTTTTAAGATGTGTGTCTGTAGAAATAATTTGGTTGTGCTCTGATATGGTGTGAAATTTACCACCAGTGTGTTGATTCTGGGACTGCTTTGGGAGGGGTTCCAGTGTGGACTGGCTCTGGGCTACCTGTTTAGAGCTACAAAATTACACATAGTTTGTGGCTGCCTCCACTGGTCTTGGGTGCATATGAAAGGTGCTAAGCTGCATTACAAGTCTGGCTTCCACCAATACCAAGCCTGGGGTCAGGTATACAAAAGGCTTCAGGCTTTCTGAGCTCTGCCTTTGCCTGCTGGCTGTCTGTTAGGTTCAATCACTAAAAAGGCTTCTGATGATATGTGAATTATGTGAGGTAGGTTCTTAGTGACTCAGCAGATAGTGGTGAATTGTGCTCACTGGATTGATAAAGTTCCAATCTTTGTGGCAATTTGGCATCTGATGCAACTCAGAGACAGTTTCATAGTACACTAAGGTCTGATGCTACCTGCCAGATACCTGTGGACCTCTGTGGTGGGAACTCAGACAGTCCTCAAGGTGAGGCCAACACAGTTCATCAGACACAAAAAGATCAAGATTTGGTCACATGAAGGGGGCATTTTACATGGAAACAGTGGTCCCAGTCTGATGTGCAAGTCAAAAATAGCCCCTCCCAAAGAGCAAAAAATTCTCTTTGCCTGGACTTCCTGAGTTTGCCTGGACTTTCTGGAGAGTCTTCTGCACAGTGGATCCAAGCTGGCTACAATATGCTGTCAATATTGCAGAGTACAAGTTTGGTAGGGCAGGGCCACTAGGGGTTGGGAGCTATCAGTTCTCTGTGGTTGAACTGTTGAATCTCCTGTGGGAGGACAGGTACCACTCTTTTTGCCATGGGGTTCCACTGCTCTGGTATGCAGGTTGAGGAACTGCTGATCTAGTGCGCAGAGCAGTGGAAAACACTTTTCTCCAACTCTGGGGGCTGGGTGCTGCTGCTCTAGCACATGAGGTAGGAGAAACCGCCACTCTGGCACTCAAAGGGGCGAGGTAAAGATGCTCTGGGACACGGATGGTGATCACCACTGATGTGGCATGTTGGGGGCAGGAGTGCTTCTACTCTGGTACTGGGGGCGGGGTGCATGGAGCTACTCTGTTTCCCAGGCTACTATTGATCTGGTGCAGTAGCTCTGGACTGGCCTCCAACCCCAGAGCCACACAACTCAGTCTCTGACTACCCCTTGAGTTTTTCCTCAAGACCCCTTTTAAAAAGTATACACCAGAGACTCCTGTTCCACACTTCACTGCAGGGTATGAGCTCAGCAGAGTGGTGGGGATACAGGGAGTCAGGAATATGGTGCTAGTACAGACCTCCAGTATGATGCAGTATGGAAGGGAGTGCTGACCTAGGAAAAATGGCATTTGTGGGATATTCAAAAAAGGGAATCATCCCAAGGACCCTGGTGTCTATTCCTTCAGCAATTTCCTTGGAGCCACACAACCCAGTCTGTCTTCACAGAACTCCAGTTTGGTCTGATCCACCCTATCTCTGCTGAAGGCTATGGTTAGTGGTTGTGAATAAGATTTTGTGTGCTGGCCCTTTAAGATGGCACCTGGGTTTCTAGCAGACTCGGGTCTTCTCCTAGCAGAGTTCTTGCTGATTTTCATAGCCAGATGTTATGTGTGTGTTTCTTCCCAGCTTTGGTGCTTTGGTCTGGAGAGCCCAGTGTGGGATTGAGATCCCTCATTTCTCAGGATGGACTTTTGAGGCTGAGATATCTCTCCAGAATCTAAGCTGCTGCATGTGGGTGCAGGGCCTTATTTGCATCTCTGCCCTTCTTACCAGTCTTGGTGTGTGTTATGCTGTAAATCCTTGATTATAAGACATATGTTCAAATAGTGTTCAGTTGGTCATTTAGGTTGATTGTTGTATAATTCAGTTGTAATTTCAATTTGGTCCTGGGTGGAGGTGAGTGTAACATCCACCTATTCTGCCATCATCTTCCTCTCTCCTGTAATTTCATCATTTTTAATATTAAAATATTTGGTTTGAAGTAATTATAGATTCACATGCAGTTTTAAGAAATAATACAGAGATAGGTCATATAATATCTACCAAGGACATGGTAAAGATGTCCTGAAATTTGCTTAACGATTCACCCAATAAGAGACATTTGGATTCTTTCCAGAAGTCTTAATTTTTCTGGGATAAAGAGCCATGAGTGCAATTGCTGAGTTGTATGGTGCTTGTATGTTTAGTGTTTTTTTAAGAAACTGTCAAATCATTTGCAGTTTGGCTGTATTATTTTATATTTTTACAAATTACATATGAGTAATCCAATTTCTCCACAACATCATCAGCATTAGGTGTTGTCATTTTTAAAAATAATTTTAGACTTTCTGATAATAATGTCATTGTGGTTTTAATTTGCATTTTCCTAATAACGTATGATGTTGAATATATATATTTTTTGCTTTTAAAAAATTCTCATCTGAGGATATATTTATTGATTTTATTTTACTTTAAAATTATTTTATTGTTGTTCAACTACAGTTGTTTGCATTTAATGCATATTTGCCAACTATATATCATCTTTGGTGAAATGTCAGTTCATTTCTTTTGCCCATTTTTAATTGAAATTTTTGACTTATTGAGTCTTGAGATTTTTTTAAGTATGAAACTTTACTACAAAATGGCACATTTTTTTAAACTTTTTTATTGATTATGCCATTACAGTTCTCCCATTGCCCCCTTCATTCCCCTCCACCCTGCCAACCCCCTCCCACCCACACTCCCCCTCTTTAGTTCTTGTCCATGTGTCATAAGTTCTTTAGCTTCTACATTTCCCACACTACTCTTGCCCTCTCCCTGTCTATTTTCTCCCCACCGTCTATGCTACTTATTCTCTGTACCTTCTCCCCACCCTCTCCTCCCACTCCCCTGTTGCTAACCTTCCACAAAATGGCACATTTTAAAGTAATACATTTTAGATACCAGTTCTTTGTTGGATATGTTGTTTACAAATATATTTCCCCCTCCATTGCTTATAACAAGGTTTTTGCAAAACAAAAGTTTTAAATTTTGAGGAAATGCAACTTACTAATTTTTTCTTTTAAGAATTATGCTTTTGATTTCGAGTCTATGAACTCATTGCCTAATCTTAGACCTCAGAGATTTTTTCTCTTATATTTTTCTATATTTTCTCTGTTTTACATTTAAACTTTTTTTTCATTTAACTATGTGATCTTTTTAAAATTAAGTTTTGCCTAAGATATGAAAGGTCAAGTATTAGTTTTTTGACAGTGGGCATCAAATTGCTACAGTACTTTTTGCTGAAAAGTCATCGTTCCTTCACTGAATTGTTTTTTACCATTGTCAAAAATCAGTTGGGCATATTTGTATAGGTCTATTTCTGGGCTCTCTGTTCTGTTCCATAGATAGATGTACCTCTCCTTTTGCTAATATCACAGTGTTGATTACTGTAGAAATATAAATCTTGAAATTGGGTAGAATGATTTTTTCCACTTATTTTTTCAAATCTATTTTAATTATTTTAGTTCTTATGCCTTTTTTATATATACTTTAGAATAATCTTTACCATATCTAGAAATATTATGGTGAGATTTTTATAGGAATTGTGTTAGACATATATACCAATTTGTGAAATTGATATATTTATTTATTCTTAAATACTTTTTTATTATTCAAACACAGTTCTCTCTATTTTCCTACCACCACTACCCCCCACACCACACACTCCCACTTCCCACCCTATATCCCACCCCTCTTTGGCTTTATCCATGGGTCCTTTATAGATGTTCCTTGACAGTCTTTCTCTTTCTTTCCTCCATTATCCCTCTCTTCCCTCCCTTATGGTTTCTGTCAGTTTGTTCTTTATTTTAATCTCTTTGGTTATATTTTGCTTGCTTGTTTGTTTTATTGATTAGGTTATACTTATAGGTGAGATCATATGGTATTTGTCTTTCACCACCTTGTTTATTTCACTTAGCATAATGCTCTCCAGTTTCATCCATGCTGTGGTGAGGAGTAGTTCTTTCTTTCTGCTGCATAGTATCCCATTCTGTAAATGTACCACTGTTTTTTGATCTACTCATTTATTGATGGGCACCTGAGATGCTTCCAGCACTTGGCTATTGTAAATTGTGCTGCTATGAACATTGGGGTGCATAAGTTGTTTTGAATTGGTGTTCCCAGATTCTTAGGGTAAAATCCCAGCAGTGGAACTGCCTGGTCAAAGGCAGTTCTATATTTAGAATTTTGAGGAAATTCCATAATGTTTTCCACAGTGGCTGCACCAGTTTGCATTACAAGCAAGTGTACTGGGATGCCCTTTTCTCTGCATCCTCACCAGCACTTTATTGATTTCTTTTTTTAAATATATTTTATTGATTATGTCAATACAGGTGTCCCATTTCCCCCCTTCCTTCCTCTCCACCCTGCACAACCCTCCCACCCACATTCCCCCGCTTTAGTTCATGTTCATGTGTTGTAAGTTCTGTAGCTTCTACATTTCCCATACTGTTCTTGCCTTCCCCCTGCCTATTTTCTCCCTACCATCTATGCTACTTATTCTCTGTACCTTCTCCCCCACCTCCTCCTCCCACTCCCCTGTTGCTAACCTTCCCTGTGATCTCCATTTCTGTGGCTCTGCTCCTGTTTTTAGGTGCTTAGTCTGCTTTCATTTCAGGTGTGGATGTTAATAACTGTGACTTTGCTGTCCTTTCACTGTTCATATTTTTT
The DNA here is from genome assembly GCA_004027735.1 of Carollia perspicillata. Lineage (NCBI taxonomy): Eukaryota > Metazoa > Chordata > Mammalia > Chiroptera > Phyllostomidae > Carollia > Carollia perspicillata. The sequence continues at coordinate 10,649 of PVKM010007541.1, read as the reverse complement.
ATCTTCTGTTTCTTAGATAAGTCCCTTTACCATTTCACATAATAAGGACTTGGTGGTGATGAACTCCTTGAACTTGATCTTATCTGAGAAGCACTGTATCTGCCCTTACATTCTAAATGAAAGTTTTGCTGGATAGAGCAATCTTGGATGTAGCTCCTTGCCTTTCATGTCTTGAAATACTTCTTGCCAACCCCTTCTTGCCTGTAAGGTCTCTTTTGAGAAATCAGCTGACAGTCTGATGGGAACTCCTTTGTAGGTGACTGTCCCCTTATCTCTTGCTGCTTCTAGAATTCTCTCCTTCATTTTAATCTTGAGTAAGGTAATTATGATGTGCCTTGATGTGTTCCTCCTTGGGTCCACCTTCTTTGGGACTCTGAGCTTCCTGGACTTCCTGGAAGTCTATTTCCTTTTGCCAGATTGGGGAAGTTCTCCTTTATTGTTTGTTCATATAAGTTTTCCACTTGTTGCTCTTCCTCTTTGCCTTCTGGTACTCCTATAATTCGAATGTTGGAATGTTTCAAGATGTCCTGGAGGTTCCTAAGCCTCTCCTCATTTCTTTGAATTCTTGTTTCTTCAATATTTTCTGTTTGGTTATTTCTTTCTTCCTTCTGGTCCACTCCATTGATTTGAGTCCCAGTTTTCTTCCCATCACTATTGGTTCATTGTGCATTTTCCTTAATTTCACTTAGCATCACCTTCATTTGTTCATCTAATTTGCAACCAAAATCAACCAATTCTGTGAGCATCCTGATCACCAGTGTTTTGAACTGTGCTTCTGATAGTTGACTATCTCTTGGTTGTTTAAAAGTATTGGCTCTGGGGCTTTGAGCTGTTCTTCTGTTTGAGTCACTTTTGGTTGGGTGGCACCTGTTACTATGGGTGGTGGAGCCTTAGGTGTTTACCAGGGCAGGGCAACCTAGTCTCTGGGTTGTGATGCTGTCTGTGGGGGAGGGGTCAGAGAGAGAACAATGGCACCTGTTCCACACTCTCTCGGATTTGCATCCCCTCTGCTGCCTCCCACAAGCAAACTGGGCGCCCCTGGTGCTGGTTCCCAGGTGGGCAGACCTATGCACCCTGAGGGTCTCCCCAGTGACCTTTCCTATGGGGCTGGGAGTCTCTCCAGGCACCTTTTCAATCAGTGTTTTTAGGCTTTATTTCTTGTCGCTGGGGCCCAGGGCTGTGTGGTATGTCTCACTGCCCACTCTTGCCTAGTTTATCTGCACGTGAATATGTGTCTATGGTAGACCAACTGCTCTGTATGCCCTACATGCTCTGCTCGCCACCTATGCTCCCCAGTGCTTCTGGGTCTGCCAGCCACTGCCTTTTCCTGCCACATTCCCTCTCTGCCAACTGCCAACTCTGCCTCTCTTACTGGTATGGTTGAATGGTTGTCGGACTTTCGTAGTTCAATTTTCTGTGTTCTGGTTGTGTTATTGTTTGTAAATCTTTGTTGTTCTTGTGTTGATTTCTTTATGATGACCATTCTGAATGGTGTGAAGTGGTATCTCATTGTGCCTTTAATTTGTATCTCTCTGATGGCTGGTGATGCTGAGCATCTTTCATATGTCTCTGGGTCCTCTGTATGTTCTCCTTGGAGAAGTGTCTGTTCAGGTGTTTTGCCCCTGATTTAATTTGATTATTTTTCTTGGTGTGGAGTCATGTGAGTTCTTTATACATTTTGGAGATCAAACCCTTGTCTGAGGTATCATTTGCAAATGTTTTCCCATACAGGTGGTTCCCTTTTTATTTTGCAGATGCTTTCTTTAACCATGCAGAAGCTTTTTAATATGATGTTATCCCATTTGTTTATTCTTTTCTTTTTATTCCTTGCCCTGGGGCACATATCAGTGAAAATATTGCTGCATCAGATATCTGAGATTTTAATGCCTATGATGTCCTCTAAAACTTGTACAGTGCCACAACTTATATTTAAGTCTTTTATCCATCTTGAGCTTATTTTGATATATGGGGTAAGTTAGTGGTCATGTTTCATTTTTTCCCATGTACTTGTCCAGATCTCCCAACACCATTTATTAGAGAAGCTATTTTTACTCCATTTTATGTTCCTACCCCCTTGGTCAAATATTAACTGACCATATTGCCATTTCTTTATTTCTGGATTCTATATTCTGTTCCATTGATCTATGTGTGTGTCCTTATGCCAGTATCAGAATGTATTCATTATAATTGCCATGTAATATAGCTTGCTATCAGGTATTGTGATCCTTTCTATATTGTTCTTCTTTCTCAAAATTGCTGAAACTACCAAGATTGTCTAGTGTTCCATTTAAACATCTGAAATATTTGTTTTGTATCTGTGAACTATGTCATTGGTATTTTGATATGGATTGCAATAAATATAAAGATTGCTGTCCTGGCTGGCATGGCTCAGTGGATTGAGTGCCAGCCTGTAAACCATAGGCTTCTGGTTCGATTCCCAGTCAGGGCATATGCCTGTTGTGGGCCAGATCTCCAGTTGGGAGCATGTGAGAGGCAACCACTCATTGATAATTCTCTCCCTCTCTTTCTCCCTCCCATTTCCTCTCTATAAAAATAAAAAAATAATATATATTTTTAAAAAACTATACATTACTTTGGGTAGTATGGACATTTTGATAGCTAATTCTCCCAACCCATGAACACAGTATATGCTTCCATTTATTTGTGTTTTTCTTCAATTCTTTCTTCAGTGTTTTATAGTTTTCTGAGTAGAGATCTTTTACTTGGTTATATTTATTCCAAATTGTTTTATTTTTCTTGTTGCTATAGCAAATGGGATTTTTCCCCCTAATTTCTATTTCTGATATCTTGTTGTTGGTATACAAAAATGCCTTCAATTTCTGATTGTTGACTTTGTATCCCACTGTTTTTCCAAATTTATTTATCAGGTGGAGTAGTTTTTTGGTGGACTCTATAGGGTTTTCTATGTGCACTATCATGTCATCTGCAAAGAATGATAGCTTGAATTTCTCCTTTTCAACTTGGATGCCTTTTTTGTCTTTTTCTTGTCTGGTCACTGTGGCTAGGAATTCCAATACTATGTTCAATACAAGTGATGTAAGTGGACACCTTTGTCTTGTGTCTGATTTTAGGGGGAAAGCTTTTATTTTTTCCAGTTGAGTTTGATGTTGGCTGTAGTTTTTTCATATATGGCCCTTATTATGTTGAAGTATGCTACCTCTACTCACACTTTGCTGAGTGTTTTTATCATAAATGGGTGCTGTACTTTATCAAATGCTTTTTCAGCATCTATTGATATGATCGTTGGCATTCATATTGTTTATGTGGTGTATTACATTTATTGACTTGTAGATTGTACCATCCTTGCATTCCTGGAATGAATCCCACTTGATCATATTGTATGATATTTTTGATGTATTGCTGGATGCAGTTTTCCAATATTTTTTTAAGGATTTTAGCATCTATGTTCATCAGGGATATTGGTCTGTAGTTTTCTTTCTTTGTTATGTCTTTATCTGATTTTGAATTAGAATAATACTGGTCTCATAAAAAGAGTTTAGGATTCTTCCTCTTCTTGGATTTTTTTGAAATTGTTTTAGGAGAGTCAGGGTTAGTTCTTCCCTAAACGTTTGCTAAAATTCTTCTGCCAATCCATCCAGTCCAGGGATTAAATATGCTGGAACGTTTTTTTATTACTTCTTTAATTTCACTAGCTGATATCAGTCTTTCAGGCTTTCTGCTTTTTCTTGACTAATTTTGACAATTATATATTTCTAGAAATTTGTCCATTTCACCCAGGTTTTCAGATTCCTTGGCATATAGTTGTTTGTAATAAGTTCTTATGATCCTTTGAGTTTCTGTGGTGTCAGTTGTAATTTTGCCTCTTTCATTTTTAAAATTATTTGTATCATCTGTTTTTTTCTTGATGAGTCTGCTTAAAGGCTTGTCAATTTTGTTTATCTTTTCAAAGAAGTTGTCCCTGGATTTACTAATCCTTTGGATTATTCTTTTCATATCTATGTCATTTAACTCTGACCTGGTCTTGATTATTTCCTTCATTGTGTATGCTATAGGCTATGTTTGTTGTTCATCTAGTTTTTGTAGATGTAGGGTTAGGTCATTTACTTGAAATGTTTTTATCTTTTTTTCAGTACACCTGTATCATAATGAACTTCCCTCTTAGGACTGCTTTTGTTGTGCCCCATAGCTTTTAGTTTGGTGTGTGTTCATTTTCATTTGTTTCCAGAAACTTTTTGATTTCTTCCTTAATCTCATTGCTTACCCACTCAATGCTTAATAAGATGTTATTCAGTCTTTATGTATTTGAATGTTTTTGAGATTTTTCCTTGGAGTTAATTTCTAGTTTCAAGCCATTGTTGTCTGAGAAAATGCTTAAAATGATTTCAATTTTCTTGCATTTGTTTAGGCTTATTTTATGTCATATCTTGTTGTGTTTCTTTGAAAATATTCCATGTGCATTTATGAAGAATGTATTTATTGTTTCTTTGGGGTGAAAGCTTCTGTATAGATCAGTTAAGTCCATTTGATCTAGCATATTTTTTTTCAGTGCCACAATGTCCTTGTTGATTCTTGTTTGAAAGATCTGTCCATTGTTAACAGTGGAGTGTTAAAATCCCCTACTGTAAGTGTGTTGCTGTTGATATCTTTCTTAAACTTATCCAATATTTTCCTTATATATGTGGATGTTGCTATGTTGGGCTCATACACATTTATAATGTTTATAGTTTCATGGTGTAATCTTCCCTTTAGAATTATATAATGACCTTCTTTGTCTTTTTTTCATGGTCTTTGTTTTGAAATCTATTTTGTCTAATGTAAGTATTGCTACCTTGGCTTTTTTTCCTGTCCATTTGCTTGGAATATTTTTTCCAACTCTTCACTTTCAGTCTGTTTAGGTCTTTTGTTCTGAGGTGGATCTCTTGTAGAAAGCATATATACATGCCATGCTTTCTTATTCATTTAGCTACCTTATGTCTTTTGATTGGAGTATTTAACTCATTTATATTTAAGGTTACTATTCATTGATATGCATTCATTGCCATTTTTTTTCTTTTGTACCTGTGTTCTTCTCTTTCTCACTCCATTACTTCTTGTTCTGAAAACAGTCCCTTTAGCATGTCTTGCAATGTTAGCGTGGTGGAGGTGTATTCTTTCAACCTTATTTTGTGTTGTAAACTCCACATTTCTCTTTTCATTTCAAATGACAGCCTTGCTGGGTAGAATAGTCTTGGTTGCAGGCCTTTGCTTTTCATTACTTGGAATATTTCTTGCCATTCTTTTCTGGCTGTTTCTGTTGAGAGTCATCAGCTAGCCTTATTGGATTTACCTTGTATGTTATGATTTGTTTCCACTGCTTATAAAATGCTCTTTTTGTATTTAAAATTTGGCATTGTAATTATGATGTTTCTCAGTGTAGGCCTCGTTAGGTTCATCTTGATTGGGACCCTCTGTGCTTCCTGAAATTGCAGTTTTTTCCCCTCTTCAGGTTAGGAAATTTTTCTGTCATTATTTTTTCAAACAGGATTTCTATCCCTTGGTACTTTACTTCTCCTTCTGGTATTCCTATGATTCAAATATCGTTGCCTTTCATGTTTTTCTGAAGTAGCCTTAAGCTATCCTTATATTTTTCAGTCTTTTTTCATTTTGTTGCTCTATCTGGGTACTTCTTTCTATCTTGTCTTCCAGCCTATTGATTTGATCCTCTGCTTTATCCAGCCTGCATATAATTCCTGCTAGTGTATTTTTTATTTTGGATATTGTATTCTTCATTTCTTCCTGGTCCTTGTTCATTATTATTATTTCCTTTGTCATTCTGTTGTGGTTCCCACTCATTCCTTGTAATTGTCAATGAGTTCCTTGAGCATTCCTATAACTATTTTTTAAATATTTTATGTCTGATAGATTGCTTGCATCAATTTCATTTAGCTCTTTTACTGGGGATCCATACCTTTCAATTGGGGTTTCTTTCTTTGTCTCCCCATCTTAAGTGACTCTTTTGATTTGTTACTGCATGTCAGAGTGCTTTGTTTTGCCTGCCTGTTTTCATGGGGTGGACTTCTGTGGTAGAATTTCTGTGGGACTCAGTGGTGTAGTCTCTTTGATTTCCTTGTCTGGATTCTCTCCGGTTGCTCTTTCTTCAGATTTTGTGGGCTGTCTTGTTGTACTTGGTCTGTACTTGTTGGTGGCTTCTTTGTCAGTGGGTTTTCCCCTCCAGCAGGCTTACTGGTAGTCACAACTTCCACCTTGTCTTGTATGCTGTTGTACAAGACAAAGAAAGCTGTACTACAAGACAAACAAATCTATGTCAGAAAAAAACCCCTATCACATCACTAATCTCAAGCACAATTGAGCAAAGATTAATGAAAGTGAAGAGAGATTATGAATATTATGTTATGACAAAGGGGTATGAGATGACTTAAACAGGGAAAATATTATTGAATGGTAAGAGAGAGGAGAATTGATATGAGTAGGGATAGAACCAATGTTAAGAAAGGTAGAGAACAAAATTTAAAACATAAGTAAAACACAGATGGGCAATAGGAAGCATGGGGTAAAAAATGGGAAGAATATACTATGAGGTTGGAAGTAAAATTGAAAAGGTATTTGACCAATGGCAGCAAAATTTCAGAAAAACCATAACAGTGTCAATAGCAACAACAGCTATTGAATGAAGTTTAATAAAGGTGAAATAGTAATAAGAATATTGAAGACAATTAAAAATGAATATGAGATTTCTACAGTAAAGAAAAATGATTTTGAGAGGATGGGTGAAGCAAACTAATAAGATTAAGGAGTAGCCCTAGCTGGTGTAGCTTAGTGGATTGAGCGCGGGCCTGTGAATCAAAAGGTCACTGGTTTGATTCCCAGTCAGGGCACATGCCTGGGTTGTGGGCCATATCCCCAGTGTGGGGTGCACTAGAAGCAATCACACATTGATATTTCACTCCCCTCTTTCTTCCTTCTTCCTCCTTTCCCCTTTCTCCAAAAATAAATAAATAAAATCTTTTTTAAAAGATTCAGGAGTAAGCCCAGGTTGAGAGATGGGCACAAATGGAATAAAATCTTCACTCAACTGACCAGGGGCAGGAAGAAGGCAAAATGGAGTAAGAGCATGGGAGAATATTCTACGGGATTTAAAGTACAAACACACAGTGAACAAATAGAGTTCCATTGGAAAAGTATAGCAGTAGACATGTTATTTCACCCAAATAGCCACTGTTTAGAAATGCTGGAAAAGAAATAATACTCTTATGAGAAGGGAAAATGATAGTAAGCTTATTTGAGAAAGAAGAACATTTATGTGAGGTTAGTTGGAGGAGAAATAATGAGTTAAGGATAAGAATATGGCATAAGAAAATAAAGTTTACAACAACAGTAATAAAGCTCAGGAAGATGGCAAAATGGAGTAAGACCAGGGGAGGGTGCTGTGTGGGATGTAGAACAATAATAATATGATAAAGAATATATAATCTGATTTAAAAGGATAAAAAGTAAAAGACCAGGAGTAGTGAGTTATTTGAAATATGAGTGAAGTGAAAGAAGAACAATTAAAACACAATATGAAAGGGAGCAAAAAACCCAAACAAACAACCAAACCAAAAAAAAGAAGAAATAACAAAAACAAATGAAAAAAAGAAAGAGATATAAAACACTGCAAGTTTTGATGAAGAGCAAAGTGAAATTTGTCTCAGTTGTTGGAGTTCACCTCTGACGTCTTTCTAGATCTGTCTCTGGTTTTCTGTCAACTCCAGATCTTATTGTCTTACTCTTGGGGAAAAAAAGACAAGCCCCCTGCCTGTTGTTCATCCTGACCAGCAGGTTTTGCAGATCTAAGCTCCTGCAAGTGGTGGGGCTTGGGCTCAGTTTTCCTTTTTTGTTGTTTCTGCCAAGGAAAGGGGCTCAGTCTGGGTTACAATAATCACAGTTGCCCAGTTACCAGCCAATTGCCCTCAGAGCACTGTGTATCCTGCACTCTCCATGCTGCAAAGTTACACTGGAGCAGTGCCAATAAACTACCTTACTTTGCACCCCTTTGATCAATCTGTGAGGTGCACTGAGTGGGAGCATATAGCACCCAGAGTCCTCCCTCCTTTTTGGCTGGGCAGCTGCGCACATGCGGTTCTTGCCCAGCATGCCTCAGTTCTTTTTTTTTTGAAAAAAGTGTCTGTGTGAACCACTGCCACTACAAGCCACTGCCCAGATTTCCACACACTCCAACTCTCTGGGAAGTCCAGCATCTATCTCAGTCATGGATGGTCACAGCCCACCTCTTCTCCCAGCTCCAGGTGCCACCAGTTTCACTCCCATTCTCTGTCACTGCCTCTACTTGTGACCACTGCCCTGGCTTGAGTGCATAGCTAGTGCTGTCTGTGCATGAGTACTGACACTTTTTCTCTGGTGACTTTATGAGTTCTAGTCTCTCCTGGTGCAGGTCTACAATTTGGCTTCCAAACTTTGTATCAGCTAAGATTCTGTTCACTATTCACTATATTTTTGAAAAGATCAGCTAAGTGCCCCAGTTGGGTGCATGAGGAAGTGAACTCAGCTCCCACCTACTTTGCTGCCATCTTCCTTTCCACCATCTTTCTTTTCATTCATTTCTGATTTTATTTATTTGGTTCATCTCTCATTGTTTTTTAATGAGTCTGGCTAAAGCTTCATCAATATTGTTTATGTTTTTCAAAAACCAGTTCTTGGTTTCACTGATCTTATGTATTGATTTGTTTAGTCTCTATGTCATTTATTTCCACTCTGATCTTTATTATTTTTCTTCTACTTACTCTGGGCTTATTTTGTTTTTCTATTTCTGTTTAAGTGTAAGATTAAATTGCTTATCTGGGAATTCCTTGCTTCTTGAGGTAGGCTTGTAATGCTTTGAACTTCCCTTTCAGGACTGCTTTCCCTGTGTCCCATAGATTTTGGGTTATTGTGTGTTTATTTTTATTTGTTTCCATGTACTTTTTAAAATTTCTTCCTTGATTTCATTGGTAACCCATTTATTTTTAAATAACATGCAATTTAGCATCTATGTGTTCAAATGTTTTTGAGTTTTTTAATTGAAGTTAATTTCCAGTTTAATGCCATTGTGATCTGAGAAGATGCTAAATATGATTTCAACCTTCTTAAAAATTTTAAGGTATTTAATGTCCTAATATGTGGTTGGTCTTTGAAAATATTCTATGTACAATTGAGAAGAATGTATATTCTGCTGCTTTGGGAAAAAATGTTTAGTAAATAACAATGAAATCCATCTGATCTAGCATGTCATTTAAGGTGCTGTTTCCTTGTTGAATATTTATCTGAAAGTTCTATCCATTGATGGCAGTGGGGTGTTAATGTCCCCTATTATGGTTGTATTGCTGTCAATCTCTCCCTTGAAGTCCACCAAGAGTTTCTTTATATGTGTGTGTGTGTGTGAATATATGTATACACATATATACACATATATGTTTGCCAGGGTTATATCCTCTTCTCTTGTTGGATAGATCCCTTTAGTATTATGTAGTGACCTCCTTTGTCTCTTCTCATGGACTTTGTTTTGAAGTCTATTTTGTCAGATGTAGTATTGCTACCCCAGCTTTTTTTGTTCCATTTTCATGTAATATTTTTTCAACACCTTCACTTTCATCTTACGTGAATCTTTTGTTCTGAGTTGTGTCTTTTATAGACAGCATATGAGAGGAGACCCCCCCAAATGGAATTTATTTATAATTTTTTCTATTTTCTTACATGCTTAAACTTCAATCTCCTTGAATTATTCTCCATTTGATTCACTACACCTATGAAGACTTTTTTCCACTGCTCAAAACAATTTTTGAACTCATTGATTTTGATGCCTTTAGTGCTTTGCTATTTTTTGTTTCACCTTTTCCATATCAGCAAAATGTTTCCCTTTGAGGTAAACTTAAAGTCACTCAGGGAAAGATCAAGTGAATAGGTAGGGTTGGGTATGGGAGCTATGCCATGTTTGGTTAAAAACTGCTGAACACTCAGCATGGTGTGGGAAGGTGTGCTCATAAATCTCCCATTATGAAATGGACAAACACATTCAAAGAGTCTTCAAAAAAATTCACTGAAGCTGAACATAGCATCTCACAACCATGGAACCTGGTGTACAGGTGATTTCCTAGAACACTCACCTAACTGGGGAAGCCTATACTACAATGGACCCACCCTCCAGGAGGTAATTCCAGACTTTTTGGGATCCCCCCTTATATGTGTGAGTCATGCTTTCTTATCCATTCAGATACCCTATCATTTTTTATTGCATCATTTAACTTATTTAAGTATAAAGTTATTATTTTTCAGGTTATTATTGGTAGATATTTATTTCTGTTTCTATTTCTATTCTTTATGCTTATGTTACTATCACTGTCAACTATCACTATCACTAACTACTTCTTCTTACAGCAGTCCCTTTAATGTTACTGGCAGTACTGGATTGGAGGTAATGAACTACTTTAGCCCTTTTGTTGTGGTTTTGGAAGCTCTTTATTTCCCCTTCAATTTTTTAAAATTTTATTTTATTTTAATTGTTGTTCAAGTACAGTTTTCTGTTTTTTACTCCTATCCAAGTCTACGCCCCCAGGCCTCCCCCCGCTCCCATTTCCATGCCCCCATAGTTTTTGTCCATGTCTCCTTTATACTTGTTCCTGTAAACCCTTCCC